>VMDO01031085.1:0-20513 GCA_007922755.1 Pedetes capensis
ATATGAAAATTGTCACAACGAAAAGCATGTCAAAATGAATCACATTATGATGTACATTAAAAATTTCTAATAAAAAAAAAAGAATGATAGCTATTTGAAATACAGTAAAGTCAATACTTAACAGAAATATAACATCTAATATACATATTCTAAAAGAGAGAGAGACTGAAAATTATTGTTTAAAAAAACTCTGAAGATACTGAAAAGAGTTCAAAAATTGAATATTGAATGTATACTAATGTAGAATAGAGCAAAAATGTAGCTGAAATAAAAGATACATAAGCAAACACTTTATGTAGATATTTTTACATAACCAAAAATAGATAATCTTTAAGGAGGTTAATTGGGTCTACAGTTTAAGACATATGCAAACTATACTAGAAACGAAAAGGGAACATTAACTGCAGACACCACAAAAGTACAGTTTACCACATTATTTATGATTTTATGTTAATTAAATAAAATATTTAAATAGCAAAGAAAAGGTGAAATAGAAAACAGGTAAAATCTTATAACTATCAAGTAAATTATATGAACTTATATTAACTAATTTTTGTATTTTTTCCTGCTATTTTTGATATTTTGATATTTTCCTGCTATTTATTAAAATGTCTGTTCTTTCCTTATTGATGTGTCATGATTTATACTTCCCATTCATAAAGTGTCTTTATAAGCATAAATATATTTTCTAGCTCTCATTTCTGTACCAACATCTGTTTTCTAACACTTGAACCAATTCTGTATTATCTTAATTGCCTTATCTGTATAAAACATTATTTTTAAAGAAGTATTTTCTAGATTGAGCTCAGGTTTAGCTTATCCCCACTTTCTAAAGATCGTAGAGAAGACCATGGCAATCCACTCCAGTGGCAATCCCAAAACATTCAGCCTTCGAAAACTCTATGAGGGTCAATCTGCAATAAAGCCAACTTAAAGAGACCTAACAACAACATTTTCTAGATCATCTGTATTTATTTCATATTTCTTCAGACATATCTTGCCCATTCTCATCCCTTTTTACATGCATAGACAATTAAATATTTCATTATGTTGTACAAATACATTAGGTTCAACAGAAAATCTCTTGTTACATGACTGAAGTCATACTGAACATATAAAATAATTGTGGAGACATAATACATTATAAGATGGGATTGTCAAGAACTTCAGAGGGTCTAAAACTTTATTCTACATTTAAGCTATCCAGTTAACCTGTCACTATTTTTTGAATACTTGATAAAGGAATATATACTTTTTATTGGGGAATAAATCTGCCTAACCCTTTCTCCAAAAGGAGAGATTATACTTATTACATGTGACAATCATCACTTTCCCTTTGCTATGGAGGGAGGCAGTTCATCTCTGTTTTCCTAAGCTGTTTGTGATATGCTTTCAAAGATAGTAGAAAATCAGGGACAGTATTTCATTACTGTAATTTGAGCAAATCAGGAGGCTAAAACAAGAGGATCATGAGTTCCAGGTCAGATGCAGCCTTCACAACTTAGAGAGACCTTGTCTCCAAACAAAATAATTAAAAAATGGCCTGGGTGCATCCCAGTGGTAGAGCACTTGCAAAGTATGTGCAAAGCCCTGAGTTCAACCCCCAAGAATCACAAAAAAAAGAAAGAAGAGAGAAAGAAAGAAAGAAAGAGAGAGAGAGAGAGAGAGAGAGAGAGAGAGAGAGAGAGAGAGAGAGAGAAAGGAAAGGAAAGGAAAAGAAAAGAAAGGAAAGGAAGAATGAAGGAAGTGGGATGTATTAAGATGATTGGTCAAATAACTTTTGGAAATACTAAATGTGAGATACATGTGAGATATCTAAGTATAACTTTTAAGTAGATATAGAAATATCTAGAATTTGGAAATCAGAAAAGAGATCTACTCTGAAAATAAAAAGCATATGCCTCTTTGTAAATGGTACTTGAAACTGTGGGAAAAGATACATCTATGAGAGAAGGTAGAATGAGAAGAGAAGAAGGGTTCAAACTGCTCCCTGAGAACCCCTGTTAGAGGCAGCTTGGTTCAGGGTTTGACTCTGCTAATGTTTCAGGACACCTATTTCTTTATCATGTGTGCTGCCTTGTGCATTATATGGCATTTTACAGTGCCCTGGGTCTCTACTCAGTAAGTGTGAGTCTGATCCCCTCAAGTATGAAAACCAAAGAGGTCCTCAGGTATTGCCAAACATTCCAAGGGAACCAAAATGACCCCTTCATGAGAACTACTGGTGTAGAATAAATAAGTAATGTAAAAGTATAAATTGTAGCTAGAGAGGAGGAAGACAAATAGAAGAATATTATGTACTAGGACAGAAGCAAAAAAAAAAAATACAGGTCTTAGGAAATTAACGTGCAAATCACTGCAAAAAAAGTCAAAGAAGATATGTATTGGCAAAAGTCTTGTAGTTTAACATGTTCATCAGTGAATTTACCAAGAGGAATTTTGGTGACTCAGTAAGAGCATAAGCCAAACTGGAACAGATTACAGTACACTTTTGTACAATTGGGAATATATATGTATAAGCACATTTTAATACTTGTGAATTGTTTTGTTCAATGTGTGAGGTACCAGATGCTATTGATTGCCTACTGAACAATTCGTCCTTTGTAGACAGATCATTTTTTCCCATAATGTGTAGAACACTTGCTGGAAATGGGTGTACACAGTCAATAGTGACAATGCCATTCTCCTTTCCAGTGACTGATTTAGGAACAGGTGTCCAAAGCAAATAAATTAACAATGATGTGGGAAGAAACCTAAGGCCTCAGACAAATGTTTTCGTTTTGATATATCCATGAGAGATGTGTGCCTTTCCCTTCTGGATGTGGCCTCTCAAAATTCCTAGAGTATCTGGACACTTTCAATATGAACTTCTTCCCCAAACTATAATCCTAGCAACTTGGAAGGTGGAGGCAGGTAGATCAAGATCTAGAGTTTGTGGCCAGAGGCAACCAGAATAAATTAGTGAGATGCTGACTCAAAATAAAAAATGAGAAATGGGATGAGGATGCAGCCCAGTGGTACAGCACTTATAAAGTATAGGTGAGGCCCTAGATGGAACTCCCCAAGCACCATTAAAAAAATAACTGGAAAAAATGGAGTTGATGAATATGCATGAAAAGCAGTCAGAAATATGTGAGACCTGTGGAGACTCATTTTCCAACATGAATTTCCTTATCCACAATTATAGCATATCTCCATATTTATTTACCTTATAATCTCAAATCTAATCTGCACACTTTTGAGACTGTGTGGTAGTTATACAATAATATATTTAGATTTTGCATAAATATAATCTCTTGGACACAGGTGGGAATTCTAATGTGGAGAGTCTTGTAAGGAGCTTCTAGTGTGCAGGTAATTTTCTTTTCATGATAATTACATGGACATTTTCTTCAATTTCTCCCTTAAAATATAGATTTTTAAAAAATTTCTGCTTGTACTTTGTAGTATATGAGACAACAAAATATGTAAAAATTTTCTTAAAATGATAAAATGAGTAATATAACTCAATAGTGAGTGAATAAGATCAAAAAGTGTTTTTCACTAACTCATTGGAAAATTGCATTCTTCTGTTAGATTTAGTTTGTATCTGTTCTTTCTCCACTGTTAGGGAATAGCTCTCCAGATGTCTCAAGTGAAAGCTTAGGGTTTGAGAATTAATTACAAATATTTGTCAAGTATATTTTATTTATATGGCTGATGAAAAAAAGCAACTATAAATCATGATTCTTATGCTTTTAAATCAATGAGTTTTTTTTCTTTTGAAAATTTAAAGTGTGCATTATCTTGCATATTATTTCAAAAGGCTCATAGATCTTCAGAATAGCATCCTATGATTCCTGTGGACTCCTGGATGAGCTTAGTACTATAGGACTTTCAAACTAGTAGAGAATGCAGGACATGATTTTTCAGCAATTAAAAACACTAACAGCAACATACAGTGCATTTAAATTACCAGATGAACAGCATAACTGGCAACGACCATGGTAGTTCAGAGTAAAGAAGGGCCAGAAAAATCTCAGCCATTGAGCAATGATTTATGGAGATGATGAGACCTGCATAATAATTAAGATTGAGGAAAATATGGAGAATGGAGAGGTCTTCTAAGTATAAACAAAAATAAATAATATAAACAAAAAGTGAAGAGTAGGCAAGAAAGAAAAAAATACTATTTTAGGCAATGACACTAGACAGGGTGGAACAATATTTAAATATTTAATAATATGGAAGGGCTGACCATAGAACAATATGATTTCTGAGGGAAAATATCCCATGGACTCAAGAACTACTTAATAGGAAATCAGAAGCATTTTTTTTGAAAAAGTAATGGCAAAATTAAATCTTAAAGTAAAGCTCTAGGAGATAAAGAAATATAAAATGGAAGATATAGAGTGGACAAGTAGACAAAAGTTCTCTATGTATTGGAATTTAAAGGTTGTGATGATATTGAACTAGGGGTATAAAAAAGGGACTAGGATGTGATAGAGATGATTTAAATGCCAATAATTCTGATTGTATTTTATCATGAGACATGGAGACGTATTGTAGAGAAAAATTGACACCGTGGTGCTGACCTTGAGAAAGGAAAATCAAGTAAAATGCACTAATTTTTCTTGACAATGTCTCATCAAGGGAAAAAGTCTAATAACATAAAAAGCATGTTACTATATTTGCAAAAGGCAAAACTAAAAAAAACTGATATGTAAACAGTAAATTGAAAGGAAGGAAAATGAGGTTAAAATAAAATGATTATTGATAAGAATTGAAATTTAATAATACATTTCTGTATGGAACAAAACAAGAAGATAATTTATCTGTGAATTTTCTAGAAGTGAGAGGAATAAGAGTTAATTAAGTTACTTTGTTCATATAATATAAACACACTTAGAAATAGATATGTTAATTTATTTTTGTAGTTGAAATCTAATGGATAGAGCTTAGACCTTTTATTTTAAATAATACATTGTAGCAGAGCCTGATGATGAAGCACATTAATGGATTTTTTACATTGTTTCTGTCAAATTTTTTGAGGGAAATGTATAGTTTGGTAGTTAAGACTATATGAGACTGAAATTATCCAATATTTACATTAATGTAGAATTTAAGGGAGATAGAAATTTATGAATCTATCACTATAATATGAATTATGATTTGATATATTTTGACACATAGTATTATTTACTTTTGTCTTCTAAAAAGATTATAATCTCAATTTATACTTAAAAATTTGAAGATAATTATTTAAACTATCAGATACTTGGGTCTGGGGTTTAACTCAGTTGGAACAGTGCTTGCTCTGTGTGTCTGAAACCCTGGGTTTGATCCCCAGCACTGCAAAAACAGAAGGACCTAGCAGCCCACACTGGAAACAATCCTGAAAAAAGCAATGAGCCCTTGAAACCTTGTGAAGAGCAGAGAAGCACTTCTATGGTGCCGGGCATGGCACAGCGTTCGGTACTGTTTCCTCTGTTGTTGTTGTTGTTGTTGTTGTTGTTGTTAGGTGCCGTCGAGTCGGTATCTGACTCATAGCGACCCTCAGAGGGTTTTCAATGGCTGAGTGCTTCGGGATTGCCTTGGGAGTGGATTGCCAGGCCCTTCTCCCATTTTTGCAGTGCTGGAAATTGAACTTGGGGCCTCAGAGACTGCAGCGTAGTGCTCTACCCACTGAGCTAAATCCCAGCCCTCCTCTGGTGTACATAGGGTTGATTTGAGTCAGATTCGACTGGATGGCACCTAACAACAACAGTAAATTCATGTACTTATGTAACACTATAAAGAATACATTTTAAACTAAACCTATTAGAAGGTGTAGATCAAACTGTGTGTTTGATTATAGGAAATTTTAACTATGATTTTAATTCATGTGAGCTTATCTCACAGTAGACATAATATTTGGCAATTATTTTATGATCTAACAATAATGACAACTGTCAAACGTACTTCACTTCACACATACTTCCTTACTACAAAGCCAATGCAAAGGTTTGGAAAAAATGAGAAAAAAGAGCAACCAGCCTGTTGAAGGGAAAGAACATCTGTAGATCTCATTATATTTTTTGTATAAGTATGCTTGCTTTGGGGACCATTGGATATACACATGGCCTCTACTCTCCTTTTATTATAGTCATAAAGAGCAACTGAAGCTCATAAAAAGTAGCTGGCAGATTTGTAAAAGATATAACAGCTTGTTCCAACAGGTTTCTATGGAGCCATCTAAGGGAAATTTCTCTTCTAAAGCATAACTAGGAGCTCTTTGGGTTAGAATTACCTCCTTTGTTGCAGTAAACTTAGTACTCCTGGCTTGTTGTTAGGTGCCCTGGGGTCAGGTCTGACTCATAGTAACCCTATGTACAACAGAATGAAACATTCCCCACACTGTGCGGTGCTGGGCACTAATTCAGTGCTTCTCTGCTTTTCACAGAGTTTTCAATGGCTAATTGTTTCAAGATTTCTTTGGGAGTGGGCTGCCGTGTCCTTTTCCCATTTTTGCAATGGTGGGGATCCAACCCAGGGCCTCAGAGAGCACAGAGCAGCACTCTACCAACTGAGAGTACTCTTACCTTCAGACCTACAAATGGGGAACTATTGACTTTTACTTTTCACCCAAGACTAGTCAGCAGTGTACAAAAGAACTGTGAGGATTCAATACTTGTAGAATAACAGTATCTGTTCCTGAGGAGAAAGTTTTCTCCGGTGTGTGTATATATGAGTACACGCATCCACACATCTGTGCAAAGTAGTTGACATTGCAAATTTATTAATTTGCACCAAGTTTATGGCAGTTGTAGACTTACACATCTGCAAAAGGGGCAATTGCCTCCATGGAGAAATTTGAGAGATAGTTAGCTCTCTACTATTAGCCTACTGTTATTTGAATATGAAGTGTCACATAAAAAGGCTTTTTTGTCAAATGCCCCAGCTAGTGACACTATTTTGGGAGGCTCTGGAAACGTTAGGAGGTGGTACCTAGCTTGCAGAAGTAGTTCGCTTGAGGGCAGGTCCTGCAGGTATCTTGTCCCATACATTGTAGCCCTCATTGGCTTAGAATCACAATGACATTTGCATGCAGAGAAAGCTACCAATTTACTACTTCCAAAGCACACGAGGGCCTTCTGGTCACATGAGGAATTCTAGAAGGTAAGCATCTAAAAACCCACCCGAAAGGAGAAAAGAAGGAGGAGAGTATCCTTTCACTCAAAGGACACTGCAAAAGTTATGTAATTCCAGTTACTCGTTCATCCCATTTATTAGAACATGTTTATCTGGCTTTGCCTACAGCAAGGGAAGGTGGAATAGTAACCTTCATATTCTGCAACTATAACCCAACTGAGCTTCAGTAAGGAAAATGAAAAATACTTTCTTTGTGTGTGTGGTACTTGGGTGTTGAACCCAACTTCACACTGCTGGGATTCACCCTGCATCCATTTTCTATTTTTTATTTTAGGTCAACGTCTTGCTAATTTACACAGACTGCATCTGGCCTGGAACTGGATACTCTCCTACCTCTGCCTACTTGTCTTTTTATTTGTTTTCCACATAAGTAATTCTAGTTGATAGGTATGTGATAGCCAACAAACTAAACATTGACACCGAGTTCTATGACAATCAGGACAATAGGGGTTGACTATCAGGAAAACACCTCCAAAATGCACTGGGGCCTCATGGCCACTTTAGTACTTTTTAACTATAACAATAGGGTGGGCGAGATGAGAAGTTTCTGTCTCCTTTTGTTAGTCTTCCCATAGCGGGAAATTCAATACAAATTCCTAGTTTCACTGGAATTTATACAATCTGGGAAGATATTAAATCCAAATTTTGGTTCACTTCTTGGAAGAACATTTGGGCCTCAGTGATATATTCTGAACTAAGATAAATAATTAGGTTGATGAATTGTTTGGAAGGCCTGTGTTAGTCAAGTTGATGTATAAACTCAATTGAATGTAAGAGAATAAAAAAATATCATATTGCCCTCAAGGGATAAGGCCCAGTTTGACATCTTGTTTTGTATTATTATTTTGCATTTTACCCAACTGAGGTTTGAATCCAAGACCTTGCACGAGCTGCATCCCAAGCCCCTTTTTCTATTTTTTATTTGAGATAGGATCTCACTAAATTGTTAAGTTGTACAGGCTTCCTCTGCCTTCCAACCTATGATCTCTTTCCTCAGCCTCCCAATTCACCAGGACAACAAGCCTGTGCCATGGCATTTGGCTATTATTATAATTATTAAGTATATAGTATTGTTAGTTTAATGCTCTGTGACAGTCACAATTAGGATTTAAAAAATCCAAATATCTCATTGTGTATTTTTCTCCTAATTGATTGAACTTTGAATTCTTAATTTTAAATGTGAAGCAGATTTGATAGAGTAGTCTCATTCTGTAGGGCAATATGCACAAGCAACACAGACACACACACACACACACACACACACACACACACACACACACACACAAATGCATTGTTTGCTTTACATATACCAAAATAAAAATACATAATTCACCAAACAAATGCTTCTGATCATGATCAGTCATTTCACCTAACAATCTTCAGTAAATTGTCTTAGTAACTCCTTTGCTAAAATAAAATGCTTGTCTATGAATTCTCTTAGGTATATAGCATTCATGACTTTGGACTTTTTTCAGCTGATATTTTACAGTATCATATTTTTTACTCTAATGACATAGTAATGCATGTTTTTATATATACTGATTAAACTCCTAATTACTTTTACAAATTTAACTAATAAATGCATCACAAATAGCTTTCTCTACCATATTCATTGTCCTTTTTATTAAGTTCCCATTTTATGATATATGAAGTATGACTTGGAATCCCTTCAAAACCTTCTATTATTGTGTTCCTATGCAGACTTACCCAAAGGATTGTCATTGTCTATAAAAAATAAAAATGAAATAGAAGCATCAGAAAATTAATTAAAAACTGACATTGATGTTTTATTATTGACTTTGTAAGAAAATGAAAAATAAAAGTTAATTAATATAAGCTCCTTACTAGGTGTCTTAAAAGAAAATGGAAATAGATTTATGTAGTTTGAATTTCCCTCCAAATTAGAATGAATTAAGTAAGTATGTCATTTTATAGTGTTAGTGCTTGTTTCCAGTGAATAGGAAGCAGACCAGTCCAGCTAACCAATGGACTTTAAGAAGTAAGTCAGACATGTTAATACAGAGCCCAACTACCAGTGATATTATTGATAAAAATTGAACTTTAAAATCATGAGAGGAAAAAAAAAACTAAAGGAACAATTAAAGTTATAAGGAAAATTCATTTAATAGCATTACTACTTCTTGTTACATATGAGAAAATGATAAAGAGAGAAATTCGTCTTACATCCAGGAATTTTGATAAACTAGTTTTGACCAATGAATGAAGGCATTTAAACACTGTTTCTCAGTTATGATATGACTAGGATAATCAATGTCAAAAGAAATGAACGTTGAAAACCAAGCTCATTGATAATTTTTAAAACATCTTTTCAGAAAACTCTTAAGTAGGGAAAAGATATTTCCCTAACAACTGATTAGTATTTAAATTAGAATCACATATGTTAAATATTAATGTTATGAATTATTAGTAGTAAAATTTTATTTTAGTAACAAATTGAATAATTGTTATAAATAAGTAGAGCAAAGGAAAAACATTTAGCAAAAGAAATATAATGCATACAAATTTGGATTGTATTTGCTAAAACTTTTCTTGCTTTTTTTTTCTTTTCCTACTAGCTACACAGTTCAGATCATTTGTTACCTAAAGTGGAAAGCTCCAGAGACTGCTCCTCATGAATACTTCTGGAAAGATCTTTGAGGTCAAAAAAGTGATTTAACCTCAGATATCATCTTCAAATTTTATAGAGTGCAGAAGAAGAAAAGTATAATTTAATTTCCAGGACATTCAGCAGGTAGGGATTTCAACAACTATAGGCCAACACATGATTTGTGTTGTAATAATCGGTCATGATAGCCATATATTTTTAAAACTATATTTAAAAGAGCTTCATACAAAATCTTTGACATGTGTTTCATATTTTTGGTCACAATTATGACATGCACACACACATACTCACATGAAATATAATTCAAAATTTGAAGAAAAAGTGATATATGGATGTCCACATTCATTGGAGGATGTGGTTAGCAAAAAACAGAAAATAACAAAGAAATCACAGTAGCAGTTACACAATTCTTTGTATTGGCTTAGCTCTTGATATTTTCCCTTCTTTACATGTTAAACTTTATTTTAATGAAAATAGACATTTTACATATATTTAAGGACCATCTCTTAATTTGTATTGACTGAATCCTTGATTTCTGAGTATAACAAAGACTTAGAAATTGCTTTTGCTAAATAGCACTGGCTCCTTACTTTGGCCCACGTGCTAACTAAAAGCTGGATAAAAAGCTGCCATCCCTGCCTTCATTTTGCATCTGTCTCCTTTACTTTGGGTCGGAGTCTTGCCTAGCTCTTCACATAAGCATTTTAATCTTTTAACAAGTCTTTGCCTAAATACTGTTGACATAAGGTTGATTAGCCCTAAATCTACCTTCCCTATTCCATCCCCTTTTAAGACTGAAAACATAAAAATAAAAGTAACTAAGGTATTTACTGTCCACCTTTACATCACCCTATTCTAGACTCTGGAAGAATTGCAAGAAAATCTCCAGTCATTGTCCTAAACCTGAAGTCAGTTTGCATTTTAGGAATACCAGAGCCTCACAGATAGATCTGTCCATGATGAGATCATCTTGTAAGTGGGAGAAATTGCTCCATGAAAAAACTGAAGCTACTCCCTCCCCCAAGCAGGAAAAATCATCTCCAGGGAACTCCATTGTCCCTTCAAACAATGAGGACTTCACTAGGGACACCTTGTTAGTTGCTGAAAATGGGTTGAGGTGCTTGATCTCCACTGTCTTCCCAATACAGCAATATAGATTCAATTCCTTTCTTGCATTTCCACCATCATTTCTTTGATTGATTTCTGGGGCTAGTGGTTGGACCTAATTTGTTGGGCAATTCCAGAATCAGGCTTCTGGCCAAAGACAATAGTAACATAAGTATTAACATGAGTATTTGTTTGCATATAATATACATTTGAATTCTTTATGAAGAAAATTTCAAGTGAATTCCAAATAGTGAAAGTGGAAAACAGTTTTTCAATAATTTTGCTTAATAATACAAAATGCTGTAGAGTATTGGTATTCTCCCCTCATGATCACTTGTTTGACTGGGAGCAGTGACTCACTGTCACCACTCAGCCTCATGACTGATTATCATACTACATATTGCTTGTCTGGAAAAAGGCTGTAGTTCAAAACTTGAAGTGCAGTTTCTACCATTATAATATTGAACATCTTAACTTTAGCCCTTATAAGCTGAGGACCATTTCTGTTTAAGTAGCTTTTCTCTTCTAATATACCTTCCTCTGAGGCTCTTCTGCAATTATTCCTTTAAGAGTTTCGATATGCTTCGATTCATTTAAAGTAACATGTTTAAAAGTGCTTTATTCAAAACATTTAAATATACATGTTAGATTACTTTGTAGCCACGCACATACCAACATATATGTGATGTATGGATTAGCATGTACACACACACAAAGTATGAAGGGAAAATGAGATATTGAAGATTCACAGCTAGGAGGCAAACTAATCTGTGATGACAGTTTAAATAGAGTTCACATTAATTTTATTTCTTTTCTTTTTCTTCTTTGATACTTGGGGGTTAACCCAGGACCTTACACATATTTTGCAAATGCTCTACCATTAGGCTGTATCTCCAGCCCATTTTCTTTCTTTCCTTCCTTTCCCTCTTTTCTTTCTTTCTTTCTTTCTTTCTTTCTTTCTTTCTTTCTTTTCTTTTTCTTTCTTTCTTTCTTATTTTATTTTGAGTCAAGTTCTTGCTACCATGGGAAGGCTGCCTATGGCCTCAAACTTGCAATCTTCTTGTCTCTGCTTCCTGAGTTGCTGGGATTACAAGTATATGCCAACACACTTGATTATTATTTCTATTTCTAATTATCTATAAAGGATGTTCTATTAGTTTATCATCCACAGTTTTTAAATGCTTCCATTATTGAAGATTTATAGTGTAAACTCCCCTCAATTTGACGAACTTATAGAACACTTCTAATGGATACCAATAACTAAAATTGTGATAATAAAAGTAGCAGACTGCAGATTAAAAGTTTTAAAATATTACAAGGCTGGCCTTGAAATTGCAATCCTCCTGATTCAGCCTCCCAAGTGATGAGATTATTATAAGCATGGGCCACCATGCCTGGCTATAGCTATCCTTATTAATACAAATATCTTTACTCCAATCTCTTTATAGGTACATCAACACTGGCTTTTCTTATATAAATAATCTTAAAATGAATTTTTTTCCATGAACATAATAACAGAATATAAAAATGATGTATTTTCACTTAAGAAGATTCAGAGAAACACATAATTTTTTTCATATGTGAAATCATGTCATTTTTTAAACTCAAAATTTCACAGGTATTGTAGGAAGTGGCAATTTGATTTGAGACTAAAACTATGAGTTCTTTAAAAAGCATGTTTTTCTTTGTAAATACTTGTGGGATAAAAACTCATAGTTATGGGCAGATCTCTTAGCTTGACTGTGAAAACACAGCATGGCAAGTCTTTACAGGCAACTGAGAGTTAAGATGGTAGATAATACTTGTTTCTGGAAAATGAATGTAATTTAAAAATTTCTCTTCTCCCCACTTGAAATATTTAAAAAGTGCTAGTAAGATCTTAAAGAGTACAATATTTGTAAACATCCAAAAGTTATTTTGTCATGTACTATATGACGGCACCTAACAACAACAACAACATATGAAATATTGTTCACAATACAATTTTAATGTATTAAATGTCATCCCCTTCATATCTTTAATATCTTCAGTCATTCAGAACATTATATTCAGAAGCATCATATCCTTTGGAAAAAGCATATTCTTTGTCAATAAGTTAGTACTAAAATATGTAAATAGTCACCTTTTGCTTTATAAACTAGTTTCCCTATGCATATTACATCTGTGCTTTGCAATACCTATATGTGCATGCCTATTTGCATTTACATTTTATTTTACAGTTTTAAAAACACTTTTCCTTATGTGGTGATCTTTGAGAGCTGAAATTGCAGGTATCACCATTCCTCTTTTAAAGTTGTTGTTGTTGTTGTTAGGTGCCATCGAGTAGAGTCTGACTCATAGTGACTCTCATAGGGTTTTCAATGGCTGTTTCGGGATTGCCTTGGGAGTGGGTTGCCATGTCCTTCTCCCATTTTTGCGGTGCTGGGAAAAGAACTCGGGACCTCAGAGACTGCAGAGCAGCGCTCTACCAACTGAGCTAAATCCCAGCCCCTTTTAAAGTTAGGAGTACTAATTCATGAAAGATATCATATTATGAAAATAAAAAATCAGTTAATTAGTATGAAAGCTACCTAAATGAATGTATCTATCAAATTAATTTACTCAGAATTTTATGGAATGAATGAAGATTTGTATGTGAGCTGATGAGTGTGTGTGTGTGTGTGTGTGTGTGTGTGTGTGAAGATATACTGTCTCCATTGCAGGACTGAAACCTCATATGTTTTACCTTTTGCAGAAAAGCTGCTGTAACTATATTTAAAAACATGTTTACTCACCTATAATACAACAAATGAAACCTATCAAAAGTATATAATTTAATAAGATTTGACATATGTTTATACCCTTGAATCCATCACCACAATCGAGACAATGAAAAATTCCATCATCCCCAAAAGTCTGTTTTTGCTTGCGGAAACAGAATCAAGCTTTTGAAAACTAGGTGCACAATTAGATTCCACTCTGTTTGACAGGAAGGTCTGGAAGGGATGAGGAATATCTTGAGCTGTACAAAAATAACCCGCCTAATGTTTTTCAGCAACAAAAAGCAAAACAAGTAGATTTCAGAAAATAATTGACTTCCAATAGTAATGTAGGTGAGAGACTCATGATGTTTTGAATAAGATAAAATATGAATAATAATGATAATATAAAAGAAGATCAAAAAACTTTGTGAAAACTCTAAATTTTAATTTGTACAATATTTGAAGAAGAATTAGGTCAATTGTGAGTGTTAATTGGTGGTTGTATCTGTCAAATAGAAAATGTATTTTGAAGCACAGAAAAAACTGTTCAATCAGAAGTTATGATGTAAAGAGAATTAACAGATGTATACTGTAAACCCACAATTTGAGTGACAATTATCCCTAAAAGGAAAAGTAAATAAATACAATGAAGAAAAGGCAATCATTTCATAAATGTAGAAAATAATTTCTCATAATGATGATGAAAGCCTGATCTATGTTGAAATAATTGACCTACTTTCATGAAGGATTGATCAGAAAAGACATTTGTTCATAAAACCCTTGAATTCCAAGGTTAATGACAAAAATCTTTAAAATAAAAACACCACAAAGAAAGAGTTATCTGCAAAGGAGAAAGACATTCAGACTGGTATTGGAAATATCAGGCAGAAGACAGGGTAAGGACATCTGCAGGAGAAAAGGATAAGATTCTTCATTTCTACACACCCTACAATTTGATTTAAAAATAAGAAAAAATGATGTATGCTCATATTGCAAAGAATCTAGTATTCTTTTGTGCTTTTTCCCTACCCTAAGAAAATATTTATGAAATAACTGAAGCCAAGCAATGATTTCAGAGCTAAAACATAACAAATGAACTACAAAAACAGTGATTTGTGAAAGAATCACTTAATAAGTCTGAATGGAATGGGATAGACTGAGAATGTTAAATTTAAATCCTAAATGAAAATTCTTAAAAATGAAGAGAGATAGTATATAGAAAACTCCATTACTCTTTGGATTAGTAATCAGCAAACTGATTCTACCCATAGCCTGCTTTTTTAGATAACATTTTATTGTGACAAAGCCACATCCACTCATTTCTGTATTATTAATGGCTGCTTTTGCACTGTAAAGGCAGATTAGTTAGGACAAAGACTGTATGCCCTTCCCTGCCTTCCCAAAAATTCCTGAAACTGTTTATTACTCTAAAAGAAAAAAATTGCAATCCTTTTCTTGATCTAAAAATACCATATTTTATCAGCAAAACCTAAGACTTTGCAGACAATTGTAAAATAATTTCAATGCCTCACTAATGGGAAGAAAGAAAGGAGAGTAAATTTAGGGAATACTACAAGTTTCCTAAAGTCTACATTTCCAGTGATGCTTATTTCTAAAAAGAGAAATGGAGAATTACATAAAGTATGAAATAGTGAATCTAAAATATTATTAGTATTCTCTTTTTGTATATTAGTAGAAAATTGTGTATCATATTTAGAAAGGTAAGTATTAGTGTCAGGGAAAATAAGTGGTTATTATATCATTACATATTAAAACAGCAATAATCTCATGAATAGCAAATTGAAGAAACCAAAAATAAACTAATGGCAAATAATAAGTATTTTTAGGTACAACGTGTATATAAATGATAAAACATACTTTAAATAGTCAATTATAACACTACTTGTGAAAATTATGAATAAACAAGATCTCTTTTTAAAAGACATTCTCAGAATAACCAAGAAAAGATAAAACCTTCCAATATTCTATTAATGAGTAATCTTAAATAAATTATCAAATTAAGAGTGAAAATATAGGAAAGGTAAATAAATAACAAAGGAAAATAAATGAAACAATGAATAGATGTGACAAATTTCTCTCCAAATTTCTGTGGTTTAGAACAGTAGAAAGACATTTCATACTTATATAATATTTCTTAATATGTGATCAATTCTTGCTTTTTGATGCCAGCAAAGAGAAAAGGAAACTGTTGAAGGATCACTCGTGAGATGCCATTACAGACTGTGCCAGGACACAACACTTATTTTTCTGGTGACCTCAGTCATTTGGTGATAGCCAACTCCACAAAGGAAGGTCCTCAGTGACAAAGCTTTGAAATCCAACATCACCTCTGCCACAAAGTGAAGAATCTGTTATTCTTACCTGCCTAAAAACCTTGATAGGCTGGACATCTCAGGATCAGAGCCTGAAAAGAGTTGTAGACAGAGTGTTAGTATTATCCCCTTGGAGTTGTTAAGGAGCATTCCAAGAAACAGTGAAGCAATACCATACAGCTCCTTTGGGGAGGCACTAAGGATTTCTGATTCTACTTTAAGTTGAGTGGCCATCCAAGGTCATGAGATAGGTTTAGAAAAATAAATGTTACAATGTGGTATTTTAAAGCAATTACATTAGCTGCTTTTAAGAGAAAAGAGGACAGCAGGTAGAAGTGTTAAAAGAGAAACATCAGTGAGAGGGGTTCTGTTTTAGTGTATATGAGAGGTGGTAGTGGCTTGATCCATAGCACTAGCAGTGAAAGTAATGAGAAATAGTCATAGCTATATATATTTTAAATTATAATTAATTGTAATTGGCAGATATTACAAGAGGAAGAGTATCATTAAAGATGCTGGTCAGGGGAGATTACAGGCAACAAGAAAAAAATTTATAGGAGATTTTCTCATCTTTATATTGTAAAGATAGACATTAAAGCAAAGCGAGAAGATATGAAGGAAAATAATAAGGCATAGAACATGTCTGGTATCATTTTAAAAAATAGAATCAATTTTTGTTTTTTTTTTCTTTTTCTTTTTTTCGGGGGGGGTGTGTGTGCGGGAACTGGGATTGAACCCAGGCCCTCGCACTTGTATACTTTGCAAGTGCTATACCACTAAACTGAAACCCTAGCCCATTGTCTTTTTGTTTGTTTGTTTTGTTTTGTTTTGTTTTACTTTTTGAAACAGGGTCTCACTAAATTACTCAGACCACCTCTGGATTTAAACTTGTGTTCCTCCTATCTCTGCCTGCCAACTCACTGGGATTACAGGTGTTTGACACTGTCCATGCTAGAACCAATATTTTAAGAAACAGGTAATCTATCACATCCATTACAAAACATCTGTAATTGAATTTAATGCTAATTGTATGTCCCCTGGGGCTATAGTTAAGGTCAGCTGGTAGAGCACTACTGTGTACTTTCTGAGGATCTGAGTTTACACCCCACCACTGTGAAAATGGGAGAAGGATGTGACAGTCCATTCCTGAAAACAATCCAGAAACAATCAGCCATTGAAAATCCTATGATGGTTGCTATGAGTCAGACCCAACTTCATGGCACATAGCAACAACAGCATATGTCATCTAGTGTTTAACACTATTTTTTGATTTACAGAACAATAAAAATGTATTTTCCTCCTAAATAATGTTTACAAAGGATGAACATCCTGATATATAACTTCAATCTTTGAATTTATAGGAGAGATTGTGGAAATAAATGTATTTCTTCATGTGACTTCTATATTGGGAATGATAATGAAAAGGCAGATTTATTTGAGGATTTTAAATGTAAATTTTCAGAATGCCTTATCAAATGTGGATTTTGATCTCAACACCAAGTAGATTACATTTTTCACATCTCTCCAAGAAAGCATTTAAATTCAACTGAACATTCTGTTTTTGCTAGATCTGTGGATCCAAATCGGAAAGACTTGGCTTAAACTACTGTCCCAGAGACGGAATTGCCCAAAGTATTCTAAAGCAGAATAATTCCAGATAACCAATGTTCGTTTGTATATTACGTAGAAAACCTCTCTGAGTTATGTTTTTCTTTTTGTTTCTTTTTCTTTTCTTTTTTTCAGTACTAGGGACATTGAACCAAGAGCCTTGTGTATACTTTGTATGTGCTGTGCAAGAGTGCTGCATCAACTTTAAAAAATTTTTTTTCTTAATTTTGAGACAGGATCTTGGTAATTTATGCATGCTGCCTCTAGCCTCAAACTCATCATCCTCCTGCTTCAGCCTCCTCAGTCAGTGACATTACAGTCATGTACTACTTCCCCTAGCTCATTGTGTTTTTTTATTGAGCATTGTTGTTGTTAGGTGCCCTAGAGTTAGGACTGACTCATAGAGACCCTACATACAACAGATGAAACACTCCTGACTAGAACCCACCACTATATCAGTGCTTCTCTGGTATTCATGGGGTTTTCAATGGCTGATTATTTTGGGGGTGTAGGATGCCGGGTCTTTCTCCCAATCCTACAGCACCTGGTGTTCTCAGGTGTCCCATCGGGTACTAACCATGCCTGATTCTGCTTAGCTCCTGAGATCTGATGGGATCAGATGCCAGCGTGGTATGGCTGCAGATTTATTGACCCTAAAACTCTTAAATTACAGTTAGTTCTGGACCTTAGGAAACTCAAAATTTAACTGTCAGAGACATAAGCAGTCTGTTTTAATTAATAACTGGTCACTATGATATGTTTTCATCCTTTTTTACCTTCATTTTCTCTCTCTCTCTCTCTCTCTCTCTCTCTCTCTCTCTCTCTCTCTCTCTCTCTCTCTTTGGCTTGGTTATTTTGAGGTAGGGTCTCATTGCATAGTCCAGGCTAGCCTCAAAATCCAAATTCTCCCACCTCAGCCTCCCGAGTGCTGAGATTTCAAGTATGTGCCTCCATGCCCAGCTTGGTACTTATGAAAATGTCTAAATTTTGTTCAAAAATCCAGCCTAGTAACAACAATATATATTGCCAAAGAAAAATCTTGAGATAGACACAATTTTTTTATTTTTGTAATTTTAAATTATAATATAAGAGAATTATATTCTACGTATACATTTGCACTAGTTTTCCATTACTGTGAGAAAATATTTGACATTAATAGCCTAAAAGGAGCAAATATTTATTTTATTTCATTGTTTCAGTGTCTTCAGTCTATAGTCAGTGGCACCATCACTTTTGTCTTGTGGTAAAGCTGAACAGAATAGCCAAGAAGAATTAACTGAGCAAAACTGCTCAGATCATAGCAGCAGAAAAGCAGAAGAGCTCCAGAGAGGAGGGCCAGGGTCTCCATATCTCATGTGGTGCATACCTGATGAGCTCATTTCCCTCCACTAGCTCCCAGCTCCTAAACATTACCTCCCAGAAATCCCATAGACTTGTGACTAAGTCTTTAACATGTGGGACTCTCAGGGACACTCCAGGTCCAAACTGTAACAACATTCAGATTTGATTACATTTTTATTGAAGTTATGCAAAATTGAAGAATAATTAATAAAGATTGGCTTTGGAGAAGGCCCAATAATTAATATATGTTTCCTCTGTATGTAAAATTTTAGAAGTATGTTTGCTTCTTGTAAATGATGTGTCCCTTAGACAAAGAAATCTTCATTTCTTGATTTTTAAAAAAATGTGGCAAAGTCACAGGGACCTCTGAGGAAGGCCTGTGTAATAGATTGGAGGCAGCCTTATTTGCCTGGAGGTCTCATATACTCAGGCTTACAATCCTCAGCTGGAGTGCACAGCTGGTACAACATTCTGCAAGATTTCTGAAAATCATCCTTCTGAAAGCAGTTAAAGAAATGTGAATTTATAAGCTTAGAATTGGGTAAAAGTAAAAGGCAAGATGTTGTTGTTATAAGATATTTGGGCCCAGAAAAATATCTGTAGAATCACTGACTTAAAATAATGGAGGTATGCAAACATCCTTGTTGTTGGTGGGTGCCATCGAGTTCTTTCCAACCCATAGCCACCCTCATGGGGTTCTCAATGGCTGATTGTTTCAGGATTGCCTCAGGAGTGGATTGCCACATCCTTCTCCCATTTTTGCATTGCTGTGAGTCAAACTTGGGACCTCAGATACTGTAGAGCGGTGCTCTACCAACTGAGCTAAATCCCAGCCGCTAGATAAAGATGAGGGAGGGAGAGTAGTATATAAAGCCTGGTGGCTCAAAGATTAGCTAGAGCTAAGTTATTGAGGAATACAAAGGTCACCTTAGTAAAGACAGTGCCAAAGATGCCGATCAAACAAGAAAAGCGAAGGATGAGTCTGAAAGAAGATATGAGGTAGACAGTGTGCATATGTGGTAGGCAGAATTGTCCTTCAAAATGTCCACACTCAAATCCTCAGAAACTGTGAACAAGTTACACAGGAAAAGATACTTTGCAGTGTAATTAAAACTATGAATCTGAGGATCTGGACTATACAGGAGGGTCCAATGTAATCTGGGAAAAGATGTCTATCTTTGTTTTATCATCTATGCAGAGGCATTGGGCTGTATGGATCATACCAAATTGTGGATGATATTGTAAAGAATGGGAATACCAGAGCACTTAATTGTTCTCATAAAGAATCTGTACAGGAGACAGTGATACCAACAATGGAAGGAAACACTGCTTGGTCTAAAGTTAGGAAAGGTGTGTTTCAGGGCTGGATCTTTCCACCATACTTCTTCTTTTTTTTTTTTATTAGAAATTTTTAATGTACATCATAATGTGATTCATTTTGACATGCTTTTTGTTGTGACAATTTTCATATATGCAATTTGATAAGCATTATTCATATAGGTTACCCCTTACCCTCCTCTATGTTTCCCCCCTCCCCCCTTCCTATCTAAGTTTCCCATCCAAGTCTTCTCTATCTTTTACTATATA
>VMDO01031086.1:0-20503 GCA_007922755.1 Pedetes capensis
TGGATTCAACAATAAGAAGTTTTGGATTCAGTTTGTTCTCATTTTCCTTATTTTAAGTGTAAAGTTAAGTTGTTCACTTGTGATCATTCTTCTTTTTTAATGTAAACACTTAAAACAAAGTATTTCCCAATTAGTGCTACTTCATTGTATCACATAAATTTTGATGTTTCTTTTGCTGTTTTTATTGTTTTGCTATTATTGAATTGTATGAGTCTTTTATACATTCTGGATAATCTCTTTTGTCAAATGTGTGTATAAAGAATACTTTCTCCAACACTGTACTGATTTTTTATTTATCTTTACATTATTATTTTATATTATTTTCTGTTGGAAAACTTTTATTTTAAAATAATTGTAAGGTAACAAGGAGTTTAAAAACAGGACAAAAGTCACATATACGCCTTACCAAGTTTCCCCTATTGGTGACATTTTTTTGATAGCTGTGGTAAACAAAGCTAGAAAATTGATGTTGGTATAGTACTAACTAAACTACAGACCTTACTAAGCTTTCGGCATTTTTGAACCTGTATTCACTTAGGTGTGTATCTATTCATACATTTCATGTAGTTTTATACTATGAATATATTTTAGTCACCATCACCACCACAAGAGAGAGACAGAATTATTCTATCACACCAGAGCTCCCTTGTGCTAAAACTTTATATTTACAGTCACACCTTATGCTACTCTACCCCCATCCCTATGTCCTGGCAGCCAGTAGTCTACTACCCATGTCTATAGTTGTGTCACTTTAAAAGTGTTATATAAGTCGAATTGTAGAGTATGTGAACTTTGAGACTGACTTTTTTCGCTGAGCATAATAACCAATCAAAAAAGTTGACAACACATGGCTGCCTACTTCTTCAATGGAATGCAGGAAAACTCTAGCAGATTTTGATTCTTACTCTAGAGATCACCATGGCAACTGGGCAGAAGTTGATGATGGCTATTTGAGTTTTTGAATTTGGTGGATCAGAAGTGCTGAAACTCCAGTTGGGTGTTGTAGTACCAGTTCCAAAAGACCATCAGGTTCTAATCAAAGTTCATGCATGTGGTGCAAACCCAGTAGAAATATATATTTTCTCTGGAACTCACAGCAGAAAAACACTCTTACCCTACATGCCTGGCTCTGATATGGCTGGAATCATAGAATTTGTTGGAGATAATGTATTTGCTTTCAAGAAAGGTGACAGAGTCTTCAGCACTTGCACTACCTCAGAGGGCTATGCAAAGTATGCTCTTGCAGCAAATCACACTGTTTATGCACTGCCTGAAAAACTGGACTTCAACAAGGAGCTACCATTGGCATCCCATACTTCACTGCCTATCAAGCTCTGCTCCACAGTGCCCAAGTCAAAGCTGGAGAAAGTGTTCTGGTTCATGGGGCTAGTGCCAAATTGCTGGAGCTTATGCTTTAAAGGTTTGGGGCAAAGCTGGTACTGAGGAGGGACCAAAGATTGTATTGCAAAATGGAGCCTATAAAGTGTTTAGTCACAGAGAAGTTTATTATACCGATAAACATAGGGAATCTGTTAGTAGCCGGGCACGGTGGTGCATGCCTGTAATCCCAGCAATTTGGGAGGTGGAGGCAGGAGGATATCAAGATTGAGACCAGAGGCAGTCTGCTTAATTTAGTGAGACCCTGTCTCAAAAAGTTAAAAAATGGGCTGAAGGTGCAACTCAGTGGTACAGCACTTGTAAAGCATGCAAGTGTGAAACCCTGGGTTCAACCTCCAGTACCAAAAAAACAAACAAACAAAAAAGGGAATCTGTTGGTCAAAAACGGATTGATGTGATTATTGAAGTGTTAACTAATGTAAATCTTAGTAATGATTTGAAACTTCTGTCATACGCAGGATGAGTAATAGAGGAATTTCAGCAATTTGCAGCAGTCCTTCAAGCTGGAATGGAAATTGGTTGGTTAAAACCTGTAATAATTTCTCAATATCCACTGGAGAAGATAGCCCAGGCCCATGAAAATATCATCCATGGCAGTGGGACTACTGGAAAAGTGATTCTTCTCTTATGATGAGTAATTCTTTCATGGACATCCTGTGTAATTAGGAGGTTTTCTTTCCTCTTGTCTTACTTGCACTGTAACATTCATTTGATTCAGTGAGTTTCATATAGTATAAACCAAGATTTTTCTTTAAGGAGCAGAGACAATGGAAAAAATTATTTTGCAGTTGGAAACATTTTTATGCTATCTATCTCAAACCAACGAGTCACCATGATAAGAAAGCATATTAGGGGTCATTTGGCATAAGAGTGCATTTAAAAAATTCTTAATTGATATTTGATTGATTCTATAGCTTTAACTAAAATGTGCTAATTCAAAATAAAACTAATTGGTTTCCAAGCCTTTCCAAGCTTATGTATCTTTATTTATCGTTCACTAATCATATCTGGCCTACAGCCATACAACTGTGTCATCTGATCTTGTCAGGTCTTTTGAAGCTAAGCAGGGTTGGGCCTGATTAGTATTTGAGTGGGAGACCACCTGGGAAAACCAGGTGCTTTAAGCTTGGGAGAAGGACCCCAGCAACCCACTTCCAAAGAGCAATCAGTCATTGAAAACCCTACAAATAGCAGAGAAGCAGTAATAATACTGTTTCACTTGTTGTACATAGGGTTGCTATGAGTCAGACACCACCGACTCCATGGCACTTAACAATAATGATCAATCAGGTTGTTGCATTTATCAATAGTACATTCCAGTTTCAGGAGAAGGACCTGGCAATCCACTCCCAAGGAAATCCCGAAATAGCCATTGAAAACACTATGAAGGTCGCTATGAGTCGGATACCGACTCGACGGCACCTAACAACAACAACAACATTCCAGTTTATTGCGGAACAGTATTCCACTGGATGGATGTATATTATATGAAGTATGATTAAAAATATAGTGAATGTTAAATTTAAAAATATTACGGTAAAAGAGGGTTGGGGATGTAGCTCAGTTGGTAGAGCACTTGCCTAATATTGCAAGGCTCTGGGCTTGATACCCAGCAACACAAAAAACAAATAAATGGTAAAAGGCATATCATCATTAACCTTCCACAAAAAAATTCCCCTGGCTTCGAACACACTTATCCCTTCCTTCTTTCCACTTTTTGAAACAGTTCTGGAAGTCCTCTTTTGGGTCTTTTGTTTGAATGATGTTGCTGCCTGGATGTCCTGAATCAATTCAAAACATTTACCTTTCATGGTCACTTTTCCTCTGGGGAAGATCCAGAAGTTGCATGGTGCCAGATCTGGTGAATAAGGTGGATGAGGACACACTATAATATTTTTATTTGACAGAAATTCTCATACCAGAAGTCATGTGTGACAGAAAGCATTGTCATGATGGAGGATGAAACTAAAGATGCTCATGAAAGAGGACTTCCAGAACTGTTTAAGAAAGTGGCAACAATGATGGGATAAGTGTGTTTGGAGGAGGATTAATAGCAATGTTTACTTTGCAGTAATAAAAAAAATTTTTAACTTAAATGTTCACCATATTTTTCAATCATACCTTGTGTATTTGGTAGTCATTGACTCATTTAAGAACATTTTGTTTTTTTCAATATCTTAATATATGAATAAAACTCCTGTGAACATTCATGTACAGGTTTCATGTATACATAAATAAGTGGTTTGTATGGTAAATTGGAGCCTGGGGTTTAGCTCAGTGAGTAGAGCACTGCTCTGCACTCTTTGAGGACCCAGATTCTATCCCCAGCACCTCAAAAACAGGAGAAGGACATGGCAATCCACTTCAAAAGCAATCCCGAAACAATCAGCCATGGAAAACACTATGAGGGTCTCTATGAGTCTGACCCAACTCAAAGGCACATAGCAAAAACATGGTAAGTTCATATTTAGTTTTAAGGACACTGAAAAGGTATTTTTCTGAGTCTGTATTATTTTGTATTTCAACTACAAATTTATGAAAAATCCAGCTTAAATGTATACTTTGGTATACTTATTTAGAATTTTAGCTGTGTTACTGATGTATAATTATATCTCATAATTTTAATTTTCATTTCAATAACAGCTAATGATTGTGAACATTTTTTCCAAATGCTTATTTGTCATCTCTATTTGGGAAAAATAAACTGGTTTTTTTCCCCTCTATCTTTACACCACAACACTTAACACAGACTTCTGTGCTCTCAAAATTTGTGAGGCTATCTTTCTACCATCAAGCAAGCAATCAATTCTACAGTGAACATCAATTGGACATCCTCTAATTCAGTTCAGTACTGCCCCACTTTAGATACGAGTTGCAAATTGCAGGCTGTTCTACCTGTACTTCTGACCATAAATGAAAATCCCCATTAACCCTTTCCTCCAGGTCAATTGCTTTGAGTGGCTCACAAAAACCCAAGAAACACATTTACTAGTTTATTGTAAAGGATAGTACAAAGGCTATGGTGGTAGAGATGCATAGAGTGAGACATTTGGGAAGGAGTCTGGTGTTTCTATGCCATCTCTGGGAATTTCCATGTGTCTGGCAATCTGGAAGTTGGAAGCTCTCCAAACCTGGTCCTTTTGGGGTTATATTGTTTGTTGTTAGGTGCTGTCAAGTCGGTATCTGACTCATAGCGACCCTCATAGGGTTTTCAATGGCTGATTGTTTCGGGATTGCCTTGGGAGTGGATTGCCAGGTCCTTCTCCCCTTTTTGCGGGACCTCAGAGACTGCAGTGCAGTGCTCTACCAACTGAGCCAAATCCCAGCCCTTGGGGTTATATGGAGGCTTCATTATGTAGGCATGATTGATTACATTTCTGGCTATTTATGATCAGCTTTACCCTCAGCTTCCCTTTCCTCCTGAGAGTGTAGGAGATAGGACCATAAGTCCCAGTCCTAAAAGCCTGCCTTGGTGTTTCTGGTGACCAATTCATCAGCATACAAAAAGGCAAATCACTTTAGAGATTTCAAGGATTTTACTAGTTGTACACCAGGAAATGGAATGAAGATCACATTTACCCAGGTGGCAAAAATGTATATACATTTTAAAAGATGTTATTTATATCTTATTCTTTGAAGTTGAATTCACTTATGATGGTAACCACTTGGAGCACCTCGTGTAATAGTAAAAGTCAAATGTGACTTGTATTCATCTTTTGTTATTGGTATATATTGAATATTACAATTTTATTTTATTTTTTTGTGGCACTCAGGGGTTAAACCCAGGTTCTCGCACATAATCTGCAAGTGCTCTACTACTGGACTGTACCCCAGACTATTTTTTATTTTTTATTTCGATTCAGGGTCTCCCTAAGTTACAAGGCTGCCTCTGGCCTTGAACTTGTGATCCTTCTGCCTCTGCTTCCTGAGTTGCTGGGATTATAGGTGTGCACTACCATGCCTGGCAAAATTACAATTTTAATATTTAAAATGTGTACACATTTTTGACACCCTCTGTATACTTCACAATGTCATACCATTTGTATCATCTCTTTGGTAAAATAGCTGTTTTCCTCTTGCCCATTTCCTAATTTGATTTTATTTTTACTGCTGGTTTTGGGAAATTTGTTATAAATTTTAGATACTGGACCTTTGTTGGATTTGTACTTTCTTTCTTTCTTTCTTTTTTTTAGACAGGGTCTCACTGTGTAGCCTAGGCTGTCCTGAAACTCACTATGTACAGCAGGCTAGCCTCGAACTCTCATCGAAACACTAGCCTCAGCCTTCCGAGTGCTGGGATTACAGGAGTGCACTATCATATCTGGCTTTGGATTTGTACTTTGTATACACTTTCTCCCAGTATACAGCTTGTAATTTCATACTCTTAATGAAATACTTGACAAAGGAAATGTTTTTAAATTGATAAAGAAACAATTTTGCTTTTATTAGGTACATGATGTCAAGTTTGTTTATTTTTAGTGCTAGGGTTTTGAACCCAGGGCCTTGCTCATGCTAAGCAAGTGCTCTATTTTGGGGTGGTGAGCCACACCCCAACCTGTTTTTCTTACTTTTTATTTTGAGGCAAGCTCTTGCTAAATTGTGCAGGCTACTTTTGGCCTTGAACTTGCCATCATCTTGCCTCAGCCTCCCAAGTCACTGGTATTACAGGTGTGCTCCATGCCACCTGGCCTCTCCTATACTTTAGCCAAAACATTTTATACTTTTACATTTATATCCTTGATCCATTTTAAATTAATTTTTGTATTTAGTGTGGAATGTAGCTTCAAGTTTATATATATATTTTGCATATAGATGGCTAATTGTTCTGGCACCATGTGGTCTTCCATGGAATGCGTTTATACCTTTTGTCAAAAAATTATTGAGGTTTAAAGAAAAAGGTACTCACTTAAATAAATTTGGAACTGAGTGAAGACTGAAATACTAAAGTTAAAGGAATCATATATAAGCATTCTTTTTTCTTTTTTTTTTTTGAGACAGGGTCTCCTTAAGTTACACAGGCTGCCTCTGGCCTCAAACTTATGATCCTACTACCTCAGCCTCCAGAGTTACTGGGATTAATGGGATTAAAGGCATGTACCACCTTGTCCAGTGGTTAAACATTGTTCTTTACTTAGTAAAGTTATTTTTTATGTGAACATATTACCAACTCTCCCTGGAGGGTTCCCATGTATGTGTTGCTCATGCCAATAAAGTGAACTTGGGTTTGGACACACACGACAGAAAGTTTATTCTTTGGCCAAAGAATGAAGAAGAAGAAGCTCATTTTCTAAAGTCATCTTCTCCCTGAGGTGAGGTGGGGAAGTGGGGTAGATGTCTTGGGTCTAGGCAGGAAAAGGAGAAGTGTGTGCCAATCCTCTTCTTTTGCATTCAACATCTTCTGGACATGGCCCTCTTGGCACATGCCCACCCTATCAACATTTTGGATTTTTCCCAATTCATCCTGGTTGCCTTTGCTGTTTATGTGGCCTTCTATCTTGGTTCCTGTTGAGCAAACACAGATAGAAGAGTATTTAGACATGGCTGAAACCAAGAAGCAGAGTTACCAGGGACTGTTTAGTAACAAATCCTTCCTCTGGCTATTTCATACTTCTCATTTTTGAGGAGTGCCAAGAGACAGTGGTCTGGCTTTTGTAATTGCTTACTGATGATGGTGGGCATCATCATAGGGCCTGGTAGAAGGGTAGACCTTATCGCTAGGTATGGTAAGATAGGTCTGGTTGTCACCAGGTTGAAGTCTCAGTTGTTCATACCCCTGAACCATAACCATCTGGTGTTTAATGGATTTGAGCCTTTTGCTTACAAAGGATACAACCCAATTAACTATTGTGTTTTTGTTGTCGTTGTTGCTGTTGTTAGGTTCCATCCAGTCCAACACATAGCAATCCTACATACAACAAGCGAAACACTATTGTCTGTGCTTCTCTGCTATTCATAGGGTTTCCAATGGCGGATTGATTTTTCTATGGGGGGAGTGGGTTGCTGGGTCCTTCTCCCAAGCCTACAGCACCTGATGTTCCCATGGGGTCTCCCACCCAGGTACTAACCAGGTCTGACTCTGCTTACCTTCTGGGATCTTACGGGATCGGACGCCACAGTGCTATGGCTGCATGCGCAATTAACTATACATAGTCCAAAGATTAGTAATAGAAGAATGGCCACTAGTGGACCAAGAAGGGGAAGAACCAGGTCAAACTGGGGATAGCTTTCCTTATGATCTCCCAAATTTCAGAGGCAGTGTGTTAACTTCAATAGAATCCATGTAGCCATTTGGGTTCCTCATAAATGGCTGTTCCGTTTACTTCTACTTCTCCTGAGATATTGACTCAGATGTAACAGGCAGTGTTAGTGATTATACATACCCCTCCTTTTCCTGCCAGTAGGTAATTCAGAACTAACCTGGTTATTAAGACCTACATGGGCAAGGGAAAGTTTTTAAAGACAAAAATAAAGAAGATTAAGTCAGATATTCTGAACAATAATTCCTGGTCACAATGATTAATAGTAAGAGTGGCATTAGTCTGAGATTGAACAGACAGTTTTTGGGCAGGTGTCTTTATAGAAGTACCTGTTACACAAGGTTGTGGTAATCTCTATGCAAACTTGTGGTCTGGCAGAATCTTTTGTGGTTGCTATTAGCAGGACTGGGATTTAGCTCAGTTGGTAGAGCGCTGTGCCGCAGTCTCTGAGGTCCAGAATTCGATTCCCAGCACCGCAAAAATGGGAGAAAGACCTGGCCATCCACTCCCAAGGCAAGCCTGAAACAGCCATTGAAAACCCTATGAGGGTCGCTATGAGTAGGATACCGACCATACCTAACAACAACATTATCAGGCAATCATGTGTAAGAACCCTTCCTTCAAAACCTCCCTGCTTTGTTGACTTTTTGGTAGAGTTGGTTCAAATGATTCCATTTTTATTCTGACTCCTTTGACATTTCTTCTATATGCTCCTATTTTGTTTTCTGAGAACATTGCTGATGACCCATCCTGTAGATTTTGATTGTCCCTTACTGCTGAGATGGACCTGACCCAGTTGTTGGAAAAGTGAGTTGTAATTCAGCGTCAGCATCATAAATAACCCTCTTACAGCCACATTTGAGTAACAAAGAGTTAGGAGTGGCACTCAGGCTTAGCTTACATGGAATTCCTTATCAAATTTAACTGTCTTTTCTGTATATAATGAGTGTTATCTCAAAGCACTAGGTCAGTGCTATTTTGTTAGGAATTCTACTTCTGCAGAATTTTGACAGGCTGTAGCTACAATTATTAAAAAGGAAAATGCAAATCAAAACCAATAAGGGCAAAACAAATGCAGTTTGTATAATAGTTCTGAGGCAAGAAACAATTTTCTATACACACAATAGTTTTCATCAAAGATAATCAAAGAAAGCTAATTTGTAAAATGAATTTAGTTTTATCAGAAAACTGTATATAAGAGTAATTGTTAGAGTTTTTTCCATAAATCTGATTACAAATGCTTTACAGAATAAGCAAAACTATGGATGAAAAAGACTTAGAATAGCCATAGTTACCATGTTGATGAGAGTTCAGCAACTGAAAAATAATTATTTTCACTACATACAGCATTTTAAGATTGCAATCATGTCTGACAGCCTTTTACCAGGACCATCGGACTTTTATAAATTTTACTAAGAACAGGTCAATATTTCAAGAAACACTTGTTGCTTTAAACATAGATAATAAGATTCTGGTTTTATATCATTGTATTATGGCTCAATTTTTAGAAAACAATATATATTTTTTCAAATTATAGTCAATTTCATCACACACAAATTTTCTTTCATGAGAGCTGTCCTTACAAACCTGTGACCTGCTCAGATTCTCTGTGATCTGTGAGTTGCTGAAACCTCTAGTTTTCCCCTATCTTTCTTTTATTCCATTGTGGAACAATCCAGACATTTTACTTCAGAAAAAAGATTATACCACACAAAATCCTTTCTCATCCAAAAAAAATTTCTTTTTCTCAATAAAAGAATATATTTTATGTCTTTTTACAGTTCTCATCAAAACACATATTAATTTCTTTTTCTTTTCATTTTTGCAGTACTTTTTTCACACTACTAGGGACTGGGAGTACAGGAAGGTTTTTGCAGTACTGGGGGCCTCATGCATGCTAGGCAATCACTCTACCACTGAGCTGCACCCCCAGTCCCTGTTTATATTTTATTTTGAGATATGTTCTCACTAAGTTGCACAGGCTATCTCTGGCCTGAAACTTGTGATCTTCCTGCCTCAGCCTCCTAAGTCACTAAGATTGCAGGTGTGTGCCAATGTACACAGCCACATCTTAATTTCTTTTTGTGATATATATATATATATATATATATATATATATATATATATATATTAGATTTTTTAATTCTTAGTAAACTTATTTTTAGTGAAGACCAAGAAGAAAACAATCTTGAATTGTTTGCCATATACCAACAATTATGAAAAAAACATTTATTTAAAGACCCAAATATATTGTCCATTTTTATAAGAGTTACATAGGCAAGAGAATTTGGATTTATATTTATCAGTTAATATTTCAAGTACTTTAACTTATTTAGATATTTTATATCTATTAATACTGGCAGCATAATCTCTATTAGACATTATGGCAGCAGCAGATAGGGTGCTGGGGCAGTGGAGTATATCACACATGCTGATCAAGAAGGCAGTGTCAATAAATGACTTCTACAACTAACTGCAAAATGGCATATCAGAACGGGAGGCTGAGTAGTGTAGATCCCTTTTTTCTGACCCATATCCTCTCCATTTTCTCCAGAGAAGTTGTAGGCTTTCTTTTAAGGCAGATCTAACAGGGAGAAATTCCCTCAGTTTTTGTTTGTCTTAGAAAGTCTTTGTTTCTCTTTTGATAAGGGGAATGATGATTTGAATGATAATTTTGCAAGACACAAAATTCTAAGTTGGTGGGTTTTTGGAACATTTTATCTTTCAACAATTTAAATATTTAACTCCACTCTTTTCTTCCTTACATGATTTTTGAAGAGAAATCCAATTTAATTCTTATCCTTGTTTCTCTGTATGTCAAGAGATTTTTTCCTCTGATCTTTTTTTCAAGATTTTCTCTTCATCTTTGATTTACTGCATTTTGAACATAATATGTGTAAGTGTAGGGCTGGGATTTAGCTCAGTGGGTAGAGCGCTGCGCTGCAGTCTCTGAGGACCCGAGTTCAATTCCCAGCACCGCAAAAATGGGAGAAGGACCTGGCAATCCACTCCCAAAGCAATCCCGAAATAGTCAGCCATTGAAAACCCTATGAGGGTCGCTATGAGTCGGATACCGACTCGACGGCACCTTAACAACAACATTAAATGTGTAAGTGTAGTTTTTATTGTTCATTTTTCTTTTTGTTTTTGGTATTTACCCTGCTTAAGGTTTCCTGAGATTCTTAGATCAATGGTTTTGTGTCTGTCACTAAATTAGGAAAACTCTCTGATATTGCTGCTCCCAATATATTTTTCTTCATTTCTCTCCTCCTCCTCCTTCTCCTCCTCCTCCTCCTCCTCTTCTTCTTCTTCTTCCTCTTCCTTTTCTTCCTCCTCCTCCTCCTCCCCTTCTTCTTCTTCTTCTTCTTCTTCTTCTTCGTTGTTAGGTGCCCTTGTGTGGATACTACACATATTCTAATTGTCTCACAGTTCCTTGACATTCATTCCACTTGTTTTCACCATCTCTTTTGTTTGTTTTTTCAGTTTAGGAAGTTTCTATTGACATATTCTACTCTCATGGATTCCTTCCTTAGCTATGACCAGTCTACGGAAGTATCCATCAAAGATATTCTTTATTTAGGTTACAGAGTTTTCATTAAATTGTTATTGTTGTTAGGTATCGTTGAGTCGGTATCCAACTCATAGCGACCCTCATAGGTTTTCAATGGCTGACTGTTTTGGGATTGCCTTGGGAGTGGATTGCGAGGTCCTTCTCCCATTTTTGTGGTGCTGGGAATTGAACGCGGGACCTCGGAGACTGTAGCGCAGCACTTTACCAATTGAACTAAATCCCAGCCCTTCATTAAATTAGCATTTTAAAAATTCTTTTTATAGTTTCCATCTTTATGCTTTTATCACCATCTGCTCTTTCATGTCATCCACTATTTCTATTAGAACCTTTAGATGAGACAGGATAACTATGATGTGCTGCTGTTGATGTTTGTTTTTGCTGTTGGGTGCTGTTGAGTCGTGTCCAACTCACAGCAACCTTCATAGGGTTTTCAATGGCTGATTGTTTCCTGGATTGCCTCTGGAGTGGATTGCCATGCCCTTCTCCCATCTTTGTGGTGCTGGGAATTGAACCCAGGACCTCAGAGACTGCAGAGCAGCGCTCTACCAACTGAGCTAAATGCAAGCCCGCTGTTGATGTTTAGGCTCTGGTAAATAGGTAATTATTAGATGCTGTCAAGTTAGGTCCAACTCATAGCAACCCTATGTACAACAGAATGAAACACTCCTGGACACTGTGCCATGACCAGTACTATGTTAATGCTTCTCTGCTATTCATGGGGTTTTCAATGGCTCATTGTTTGGGATTGTTCTGGGAGTGAGTTGCTGGGTCCTTCTCCCATTTTTTCGATGCTGGGGATTGAACCCAGGGCCTCAGAGAGCACAGAGGAGCACTCTTCCAACTGAGCTAAACCACAGCCCATAAACAGTTAATTAAGCTTTGATAAATAGTTTCCCTTGAGGATAAATTCTTGTTAAGTATAACCGAACCCTCTGGGATAATTTCAAAATGGTTATTCTCCCTTCCACTACAAGAATAACAGGGAATTTTTGTCAGATCTTTACTCAGAGAATGTGGTGGGGCTCTTGGAAGTAAAATTCACAAAATTGTGAGGCCACACTTGAGGGTGAGCCCCCATTTCATCTCTCAAGCTTGTCCACTCTCAGTCTCTAGTAATTGGTCAACTACTAATTGTTCCTACCAGCTTACAGCAGCTGCTTCTGTTCCTGATAAACTCTGATTCTCTATAATCATGTCTTTCCATTTTATCGGTAATAGTTTGCCCTATGACGTTTATTGTCTTGTGAATCTAAGGTTTTTATTTTAATTTCTTCAGAATTTTCTTGTTGTGAAGATGGAATGATGACTTTCAGACATTTTACATGCTGCTGTGGAAACTAGTGCTTGATTTTTAATATCAAGTCATCCTTATATCCCTGGAATAAGCCTCACTTGGTCAGGTGTATTATTCTTTTTATAAATTTCTGGATTCAATTATTAGTATTTTACTTAGGATTTTTGCATATGAGTTTATCAGAAAGATTGATTTTTATTTTGTCTTTTTTATACTGTCATCTGGATTAGGAATTAGGGCAATATTGGCCACATAAATGAATTTTGAAGTGGTCACCTCTCTTCTTCTTTCTGAAAGACTATAATTAAGTATTAATTCTCATTTAACATTTAGTAGAATTTTCCCTATATGCCTGGAGATTTCTTTAGAGGAAGAATTTCAAATATGGATTTGTTTGTTTTAACAGTTGTAAGACTATTACTATGTGAGTTTTGTTAATTTGTGATATTTGAGATAGTCTACTTCACCAAATTTGTCAAATTTATGTATGTAGATTTTTAAAATAATATTTCCTAGTTGTTCTATTAGTGAATCCAAGATCTGGCATGAGTCACCTTGTTTCATCCTTGGCATTGGTAATTTGTGTCTTCTCTTCTTAAAGTTTGTCAGTTTAGATAGAGGTTTATCTTTTGAAAAAGTAAGCTTATGTACTCAATGATTTTTTTCTATAATAGTTGTTGATTTTTGCCTCTTATTTCTTTTCTTCTTATTCTGAGTTTATTTTGCTATTACTGCTTTATTTTTTGAGGTAGAAGCCTTAATTATGATTTTTGGTTCTTACCCGGGTTCAATCCCCAGCACTGCAAAAATGGGAGAAGGACATGGTAATCCACTCCTGAGGCAATCCTGAAATAATCAGCCATTGAAAACTCTGTAACAATCGCTATGAGTCAGACCCAACTTGATGGCACCTGTCAACAACAACAATATAACTGATGTGTAAAATTCCCTCTAAGCCTTGTTTCATATGAATGCCACATTTTATATAATGCCTTTTCTTTTTCATTTATTTTTAATATTTTTATTTCCTTTGACACTTATTGACTCATGCATTATTTAAAATTGTGTTGTTTGATGTCCAAGCATTAGAATTTTTCTTGTTATGTTTCCATCTTTGATTTCCAGTTTGATTCTACTATGATCAGAATAATATATTACATATGGTTTTATTTATTTATTTACTTATTGATTTATTTTGCAGTGTTGAGGATCAAACCCGGGGCCTCAGGTATGCAAGGCAAACACTTTGCTACTGAACTGTATCTCCAACCTTGAGTTGATTATTTCCTAACCACATTTTTTCTTTCTTCCTTCATTGGTAATTGTTGGTGGGGTACAGAGTAATACAGCATTTGCTTTTTCCATTACACAACTATTAGATTACTTTTGCCTGCAGCTGTACCACTGTGGTGTCTGATCCTGTCAGATCTCAGAAGCTAAGGAGGGTCAGGCCTGGTTAGTACTTGGATGGGAGACCGCCTGGGAACACCACATGCTGTAGGCTTGGGAGAAGGACCCAGCAAACCATTCAAAAAAACAATCTGTCATAGAAAGCCCTATGAATAGCAGAGAAACACTGACAATAGTGTTTCATCTGTTGTACGTAGGGTCTCTATGAGTCAGACACTGACTCGATGGCACCTAACAACATTACTTTTGGTTACACTTCTATCAACTTACGAGGTTTGTGGAGCCTTTTGACTAATATATAGTAAAACTCATTTAACCCCAAGTTTTGGTTGGTGCTGTCATTTGGTAAATACAGAATTTGTCAAAAATGTATACACATTTTGTGTATGAAAATTACAATTACAAGAGTTACTCATCAGGAGGCAGAGGCAGGAGGATCACAAGTTGGAGACCAGAGGCAGTCTGTGTAATTTAGCGAGACCCTGTCTCAAAAAGAAAAAAAGAGAGGAGGGTGCTGAGGGTACAGTTCAGTGGTCCAGTACTTGCAAAGCATGCAAGCGTGAGGCTCTGGGTTCAACCCCTAGTACCGCAAAAAAAAAAAAATTACTGAATGTGGTGGCCATCATAATTCATTTCAACTTCAAAAGATAATACATACACATATACACATACACACTAGGGGTGAAAAAAATGTATACACATTTTAAAAGATATTATCTATGTATTGCTTTTCAAAGTTGAACTGAATTATGGCTGCAATGTGTAGTATAAAGGTAGCTTAAAAGATGGCATTAATTAAATAAATACCACCACCACCATGTGATAGGCAGGGCAGTTAAGAAAATGGCAGAGACACAGTTGTGGTTTGAGTAGTGCAAGACCATTTTGAAGTGGTATTTTAAATTTGAAATGTTGTGGAAGTACAACAATGGAAGTGTAAGTATGCAACAGAATCTCCAACATGCCTAATGACTGCACTCATTTGTGATATGTTTGAGACACGTGATATTGTGTATGATGTGCACAAGGGAAGAACCAGGAGGGCTCATACAGCAACAAGTTCTGCTTCTTCTGCTATGGTATAGGAAATGTTTACACACTAATGACAGAAGTCTACCAAACAATGTGCATGGGGGACCAGAGTTAGCAAAACAAGCATAGGAAAAACAGCAGAATGGAAAGTTTCCATCTCAAGATGTGTATGCCTTTTTTGGCATCCTGTGTGTGTGTGCATGTGTGCATGTGTGTATAAAATATATGTAACTGGACATCGTATATAACCACTTTAAGTGTACAACTCAATAGTACTGATTACATTCACAATGCTGAGCAACATCACCATTATATATTTCCAAAATTTTTATCACCCCAAACAGAAACTCTAATCATTAAATAATACTTTTCATTCTACTCTTTCCCTCAGTCTCTAATAACCATTAATCTGCTTTCTGTCTCTATGAATTTACCTATTTTAGATGTTTCATTTAAGTGGAATCATAGAATATTTGCCCTTTCTGAAAGTGAAATCCCATTACCTGCAGCAAAATGGGTAGGACCAGAAGACCTTATGTCAAGTGAAATAAGTCAGACATAGAAAAACAACTACCACATCTTCTCTCTCAAATGTGTCTGACATATTTCAATGAGCATAATGTTCTAAATGGGCTGGGATTTAGCTCAGTTGGTAGAGGGTGCGCTGCAGTCTCTGAGGACCCGAGTTCAATTCCCAGCACCGCAAAAATGGGAGCAGGGCCTGGCAATCCACTCCCAAGGCAATCCACTCCCAAGGCAATCCCGAAACAGTCAGCCATTGAAAACACTATGAGGGTCACTATGAGTCGGATACCGACTCGATGGCACCCAACAACAACAACAACAATGTTCTAAATGCATGTCCTTCTTGTTACATCTGCCAAACCTTATCAGTCTTGAGAGTCTTAGAATAAAATGTCAACCTTCATGAATTTGGACTTAGCAGTGGTTTATTAGATATTATACTAAGATCATAAACAGTATAAGAAAAACAACCAGCTATTCCTTTCCATGGCTAAACCAGAGTTTTGTACCCATAATCAGTTGATAGACATGTGGGTTATTTCCACTTTCGGCTGTTGTGAATAATGCTTCAATGAACATTGGTATAAAATGTCTTTTTTACTCCATGTCTTAAATCTTTTGGGTATATGCCTATGAGTAGAATTGGTGATTCCAATAGTAATTTTATATTTAGATTTTTGAGGAACCACCAAACTCTTTTTCTAGTTACTGCACCACTTTGTATTTCCACCAGAAATGCACAAGGGTTCCAATTTCCCCATATTCTTGCAAATATTTGCTATTTTCCATTTTTAAAAAAGTATATTAACTTCAGTCGATATGAAATGGTATCTCATTATGGTTTTGATTTGCATTTCCCTAATGATTAACGACTTTGGTGTTTTTGCATATGTTTACTGTCCATCTGTATGTCTTCAGACAAATGTCTATTTAAGTCCTTTGTCCAGTTTTTAATTGAATTGTTTGCCTTTTTGTTGTTGAGTAGTAAGAGTTTTTCTGACATTTTGGATGTTAAACTCATTACATGCATGAGTTGAAAATATTTTCTCTTATGTATTTTTTTCATTTTTATGTTCTTTGAAGGAAATACTTTTTAAATTTAATTCTGATTTACCTCTTTTTCTTTTATTGCTTATGATCTTAGTATAATATCTAATAAACCACTGCTAAGTCCAAATTCATGAAGGTTGACATTTTATTCTAAGACTCTCAAGACTAGTAAATTTTATTTTTAGGTCACTAGTTTGTTTTGAGTTAATTATTATATATGGTATGAAATGCAGGTCCAAATTCATTCTTTTGGATGTAGAAATCCAGTTGTTCTAGCATGAGTTTTTTTTAAAGAGAAGGTCCTTTCCATGTTAAGTGGTCTTGGTACACTTGTCAAAAATCACTTGGACATAGATATATGGGTATATTTGTAGACTTTCAATTTTATTTCATTGCTTTATATGTATATTATTACACCAGCACCACAGTTTTAATGATTATAACTTTTTCATAAATTTTGAAATTAGGAAGTGAGTCCTTCAATTTTGATTTCTTTTTTTTTTTTCAGTAATGGGGGGTTGACCCCAGGGTTTTGTACATGGTAACCAAGTGCTGTACCAGATATGTACTGCAGCCTGGTCTTTAATATAATTTTTAACTTGTGATAGAGTCTCACTATTGTGCAGGATGACTTTGGTCGTGAATTTGTGACCCTCCTGCCTCAGCATCCCAAGTCACTGGGATTACAGGTGTGTGCCCCAGTGCCCAAGTTGATTTTCTTTTTATATATTGTTTTGCCATTCAGGGATCATTGTAGTTTCATAAAAATCTGAAGATTGGTTTATTCATTTCAGCAAATAAAGGCAGTAGAAATTTTGATGGGTATTGCATTGAATTTTTATATCAATGTGGGTAGTGTTGACATCCTAACATTAAGTCTTCTTCCAACAAACATGGGTAGTCCTTCTATTTATTACAATCCTATTTAACTTCTTTCAACAATGCTTTGTAGATTTCAGTGTATAAGTCTTTCACATCTTGATTAAATTTATTCCTAGATATTTAACTTTTTAAAGATCCTCTTATAAGAGGCACAAGAAGATGGTGACCAAAATCCTTCAGAGATTGCCTCCCCACAGACATGTCAATTTGAACAGCTATTAACACACCAAACTACATTCACAACAGCTAAGGATACCAAATGAGAGATGGTAGTGCCTAGTCTTAGTATAAAAGAAGAAAAGACACATTGAAAGAAGCAGAAGGGAAGAGTTGCAGGAATCACTCTTCTCTCAACTCCAAGCAGTTTAGAAGGAGATTCCTCTCACTTGGAGATGAAAGAAGGAATTAATCCCTAGCCTTATACTTGAAATCCAGGACCAGAATCACCATAGTGAAAAACAGTGTTGGTCAAATCCAAATTACCCCTGTACACAGGCTAATATCCAAGGACTGAGTCACTAGAACTGTGTTAGGCAACCAACATACTGCTTCTACCACCTCTCCCTCAAACTCATGTGATAGAGAGGGAAGCAAGATTCTACTTCTTGGGGCTAGGCACAGTAGTACACCTATAATACCAGTGACTTAGGAGGTGAAACCAGGAGGATTGCAAATTCGAGGCCAGAGGCAGCCTGCATAACTCTGTGAGACCCTGACTCAAAATGAATGTTTCAAAAATGGGCTAGGGGAGCAGACCAATGGTAGCACACTTGCTCAATATATGCAAGGCCTGGGTTCAACTTCAACTCTCAAGTACCACAAAAATAAATAAATAAATAAAAGCTTCTACTTCCTGAGGGAAGGCACAAAACCTAGCACAGGACTTTGCCCTGGAGCACAGTGGACACACCAGGAAGAAAGCAAAGGTTCCTATACCTAGGCCAGAACTCAAAGGTAAAGCCTCTAAATTAGCGCTGGCATTAAGTAGAGAACTGTGGCTATGTGGGTCAGAATCAAATTTTGGTCTTAATCATTGCTAGCCTTACAGTGAAGCTGGAACAAACTACCCCATTCCCCAAAGTTTCCACAGGTTCCTTTGGCTGTGGGGTTTAGGTTATGGCCCAGCTTAGAATTACCTTTGGTGGCCAAGAGACTGAGATCTGCACCTGCATCAGTGGAAAGGATTGGGTTTTAGCCTGGATCACTACCAGCTGTGGCATGGGCTTGTGTGTACCCTTGAGCCTGTGTAAGTCTTTGCAGCTATAAGACTCAGGTGTGACCCAGCTTAGTGACATCCTTGGTGGCCAAAGAACTACCATCACCAACACTGTCCCAACCTTGAGTAACATGATGTAGAATAAGACACCATGGGTTAGGGGTAGAACAAGATGTTAATGACAGAACATTGGCTTAGAACTCAAAGACAGGCTGGTGAAACCTAAATCTGAGGATATCTTAAAAGTTCCTACCTTCAGTCTAGTGTTCATGGAAGGAGCCTCTGGAATACCCTCAGTACCAGGTGGAGATACAGGGCCCCAGTGTATTGAACTTCTATTCTAACCATCATCACCTGTTATAGAAGTTTTAGGCCATTTGTTCACCTCATCCCATAGCAGAGTTGGCCTTGGTCCTATCCAGTTTCACACTGATATTGGCAGATTTTGAGCTTGAGTGTGACAGTATTACTGCATTAGTAGTGACAAGTGTGGATAAGAGCCTTGGGCTGGTCTTTCCATGGTGCTTCTGCCTAGAGGCATGCAGAAGACTGCAGTTCCTTGCCACATACTAGCGGATGAAGAAATTGGATCTTCCCAGGACTCAGGAGAGGCTTGTGGGGACAGAGCACTCTCCCAGTTCATGCTGAAGAACATATCAACTGTGGATTTGATGCAAAACTAGCTTTGGATCACCCTCAAGTACTTAAATAGTAACAATTCATCAAGAGTGTACTAGTTGTACATTTGGACTTGGGTACTATCTAATGGTGACATAGTAGAAGTGACTATAGACTCACAGAAAATAATCGGCAAACTTAGAATTTCTGAAAAGACTGGAATAAGCAAAGTCAGAGCACAAATATTGGAATATAGACCCAATTCTTCAAGTGATATTGCACACCAACAAGCATCAGGAGCTTTCAGGAAAATGTGACCTCACCTGATGGTCAAAAAAGGAAGCAAGAATTTACCAGGTAGTAACCAATATGAGAAAATCTTAGAATGAAGGATTTAAAACAGCTGTTTTAAGAAAGCTCAAGAAAACACAGAGAAATGATTCAATATCCTGCCTGAGAAAATTAACAAGAGATGGAAGCAACTGAAAAAAATCAAACAAAAGTTCTTGATCTAAAAAATCCCATAAGTGACATAAAAACATTATAGAAGATATAAATAACCTAATAGATCAAATAGAATAAAGAACTCATGAAATCAAGCTGGGCATGGTGGCACAAGCCTGTATCCCAGCACTCAAGAAGCAGAGGCAGAAAGATTGATGTGAGTTCCAGGCCAACCTGGTCTAATAATAAGTTCCAGGCCAGCCTAGGCTATACAGAAAAAAAAAAAAAAACCTAGTGAGATAAAATAGACTATTTGGAAATTCACATTTAGAGGAGAAAAATGAATGAAGAGAAATAGAAAAGGCTTTGGGAAGATTTGGGATAATACTAAAAGAGTAAATATTTGGATTATGGGAATTCATGAATAACTCAACATTGTCAAAGATGTACAAATCTTATTCAAAATGATAATAACAGAAATCTTTCCAAACATAGAGAAGAACACAGACATCCAGGTTTAGGAAGCTAAAAGATAACATTTACCTCAACCCAGTCTACCCCAAGATGTACAATCAAGCACTCAAAAATGAGAGATAAAAGGAGATTCTCTGGGCAGCAAGAGGAAAGAAACAAATAACAAATAATGGTGTCCCAGTTCACTAGACAGTAGACATCTCAGAAGAAATCTTACAAATCAGAAGTGAACTACATAAGAGTATCACAGAACTGAAGGAAAAGAAAATCAGCAACCTAGAATATACTGTACATAGTGAAACTATCTTCTAGAATGAAAAAAGAAAGACATT
>VMDO01031087.1:0-20503 GCA_007922755.1 Pedetes capensis
CACAAATGGGCAAAGGAACTGAGTAGACAGTTCTCAAATGAAGAGGTCCATAAAGCCATGAAACACATGAAAAAGTGCTCAACATCCCTAGCCATTAGGGAAATGCAAATCAAAACAACGCTGAGATTTCACCTTACACCAGTAAGAATGGCCAAGATCAATAAAACAAACAACAACAAATGCTGGCGAGGTTGGGGGGAAAAGGGAACACTTTTACATTGCTGGTGGAGCTGTAAATTGGTGCAACCACTGTGGAAATCAATATGGATGTACCTCAAAAAACTAAAAATAGAACTACCATATGACCCAGCTATAACACTATTGGGAATTTACCCAAAGGGAGATGGGTCATCATACCACAGAGACATCTGCATATCCATGTTCAATGCAGCGCTTTTCACAGTAGCAAAGATATGGAATCAACCAAAGTGCCCTTCAACAGAAGAATGGATAAAAAACTATGGTATATATACATAATGGAATACTATTCAACAATCAAGAAAAATGAAATAGGGTCATTCACAGCAAAATGGATGGAATTAGAGAAAATTATTCTAAGTGAATGGACACAAGCTCAGAAAGAGAAACAACACATGTTCTCACTCATATGAGGGATCTGATTCAAAATTACAAGAAGGAAAAATCCTACTCAAAGTTCAGATCATAATAAAAGGGGGGGGGAGATAAGAATGAGATCAATATAAATGGACTAGAAATCACATGTAATTGTTCTAACAAGATAAAACCAAAGACCACTACAGGAAAAGTTTCTGTCTTAAAAGAAATGGAACCCAAGGACATATAGAAAAATACTGCATAGTAAAAGATAGAGAAGACTTGGATGGGAAACTTGGATGGGAAGGGGGGTTAACATAGGGGAGGGTAAGGGGTAACCTATATGAATAATGTTTATTAAATTGCATATATGAAAATTGTCACAATGAAAAGCATGTCAAAATGAATCACATTATGATGTACATTAAAAATTTTTAATAAAAATAAATAAATAAATATTAATAAATAAATAAATAAATAAATAAAAGGTATATTTACAGGTTATAGGAATTTCTGAGTAAGGCTCTAGCAGCTCCCCATATAATAACATAAATTTACAGGTGAGATTTCATCAAATGATATAGTTTTCACACAGAAAAGTATATGAGTAACACAGTGAAGACACTACATATAGTATGACAGAAAATGCTTACCTACTACTCATACAACATGGGATTGGTATCCAGCATATATGTAGAACCCCCAACAATTAGACACCAAGGACTAAATGATCCCATTAATAATGGGGCCAATCAATGGAACAGCCATTTCCCAAAAGAAAAAGTATAAATGGCCCTAAAATACTTGAAAAATGCTCAACATCTTAGGTATCAAGGAAATGAATAGGAAAACTACATTGAGATTTCATCTCATCATACTCAACATGACTACAGCAAGAAAACAGAAAACAGAAAGTTCTGGTAAGGACTCAGGGAAAAAGAATGCCTTAGGCACTGTTGGTGGGAAGATAAATTAGTCTGCCTTAATGGAAATCGTATGGAGAGTCCTCAAAAAATTAAAATAGAATTTATGATCAAACTATACCTCTACTACCAATAGATTCAAGTGAATCAAAATCACCCAAATACAGAGTTATCTGCATACTCATGTATATTGTGGGGCTATCAACAATACCAAAGTTATGGAACCAGGCTAGGTGCCTATTAATAGATGAATGGATAAAGAAAATTTGTCATATATACACAGCAGAGTTTATTTAGTAAGGATAAGCAAATTATGCCATTTTTAGGATAATAGATGGAACTGGGGTTCATAATGGTAAATAATTTAAACCAGATTAAGAAAAGAAATATGGTATAATTCGCCTCATCAGCTAAACATAGATTAATGGATGATGTGAAGTAGATTGGGATGTATTTGGGAACAAAGAGATCAGGTGGAAGGGAGAAGGAGTAAGAAAAAAGACAAGAGATAGGCATGCCAATATTAGCAATTTAAATTCTGCCAGGTCCAGATCCACTCATGATGAGCAGAGAGAGTTGCCACATGAGGAAGAGTATCTTTAAGGCATTGGAAGGAAAATCCACCAAAAGGGGAGGAGTACTCCTAGCCTCAGAGGGAAAGTCTGCTGAGAGCGGAAGAGCACCTCCAAAAGGTCTCTTCATGGAGAGGGTTTTGGAACCTCATCTTTTCTCTTTCTTAAATTTTAATTGGTCACTATTGTAGATTTCTGGGAAATATTAATGAAAAACATATAATCTTCTGGCTCTATGGGCAATGCTAATTCAGATTGGGAGTTGACTGGCCTCGGGCTTTCCTGAGCGGGGAAATTCCTGAATGCTTCCAACAGCGTAAACTCCTTAAACAAAAACCTTTGTACGACAGTTCTACAGTAAACAAATCATTTTGATAAAATAAAGCACCCATTTGTTATAACAATGGACTCTATGGGGTAACACACAGGTGACAGTTATCCACCCTAAATTCCTGCATAAAGTTAAGAATAGTTAATTGTTATAAGAGATGTAGATGCTCAGGTCATCTTGGTTTATCTCTTTAAAATAAACACAATTTATCTCTAAATTCATCTCCCACTTTGATCACTACCTGACACTCATGTGACAATTTAATCTAGTGATTGTTGACAAAACTTTGATGTAATCCATCAATGCTACCAACTTCCTTGTCTTTTTTCTGAACTTTCGTAAGATTTAGTGAATTGTAATTCTGTATAAAAAGGCTGGGCTATCTGGAAATAAACAGAACAGATTCACACTGCCTCCGAGCTGCTGTGTCTGTTACTCATCTCCAACTCCTCATCCACCTTCATGGACCTCTGGATCATAGGCTGCATCTGGTCTGTGGCAAAATTCCATGCTTGTATTAAAATGCCTTAATGAAAATTATTATTATGTACAATTTATATATGCTAATACTAATTGAAAAAATTTTATGTTGGTGTTTAATTACTTTTTAAATATATTTGATATTAATGTCCTCTCATATGAATAGCTAGCATAAACAATTTTTAGGGTGCTATTGCCCTCTCTTACTTGTTTGCTTTGGATGACAGATGCTCTTTGTTAGATTCAGTTTCATTTTTAAATTATTCTCATCATTTCCTGAGCTATTGGAATCCTATTAAGAAAAATATTGCCCATGCCTGCAACTTGAAGGGAAAAATATTCCTAATAGCTTCAATCTTTTGTGCCTTATGTTGACATTTTTGGTACATTTTGAATAAGTGTTTGAAAGGCTATGGTTTAGTTCAGTTTATAGAGTACTGTTGTGCACTTTCTGAGGACCTGAGTTTGCTCCTCCACACTACAGAAATGGGAGAAGGATGTGGCAGTCCACTCCCCAAACAATCTCAAACCATTAGCCATTGAAAACCCTATGAAGGTTGCTATGAGTCAGCTTGGCTCAATGACAACTTACAACAACAACAACAACAACAACAACAATAACAGGTGTTTGTATAGGGTGTGTGGTAGGTTACACTCTCAGTTTTCTTCATTTGCAAAGTCCACTGAAATAGAAGAGCATACAATTAAACGGAATAAATTGTGGAACTCAAATCAGGATGTGAAGGTGAATTTCAGTGAAAAGGAGGACAGTTTGTAAAAATACAAGAGAAATCTTGAAATTAAAAGGTAGATATATCAGATAAATACACCAGTTGAAAGACTCAAGAAAAGATTAGATAAAGTGGGAGAAAGATAATGAGAGATTAAAATAACTAAAAAGTACTTCATGAAGGGAAAAATGAATGAATAAATTATGAAGATGTAAGAGAATCTCAAAGTTTCTAAACCACCATAAAAGGACCAAACTTTTAGTACATTGGCATAAATACTGAGAATAGTTTGAGGAAATAAATAATCATTTTAAATGAAATAATAGCAGATTATTTCCATAACCTGTGCTGACATGGACACAATGATAAGTGAATTTCTCCATCACATATTTTATTTACAATGCAAAAGTGCAGGATAAAGAAAATCTATAAAAATCTACAAGATTTAGCACCATCCAAATGCATGGATATGAAACTTCTTTAGGCAAAGTTCTCAGTAGAAAACAAAAAGGCAATGAGGGAAGGAAATGATTCATTTAAAGTGTTGAAAGACAATAGCTTTCAAACAAGATTACTATACAAAGCAAGGATGTCCTTCATGATTGAAGGAGACATAAAAATTTCTATGCTATGTATACACTGAAGAAATGCAACACTGCTGGACCATCATGACAGAAAGCATAGGTTATTTTCTATGCAGAAGAGGAAGAAAGACAAAACACTGCCAGGAGAATATTTGATGTATAAATACAATCAAATGTATTGACATGCATGCAGAAATAGGAGAGATTTAAGCATTATCATTATAGGAAATCACCAAAACCCTAAAGTAAATAAGAGAGGAAAAATCAAAGAAAGGATAGACAAACAACCATAAGAATATAAAGACAATGAGAGTAAAAATACAGACCTCTCAATGATGAATCCATATATAGAAAATTTTCATTTTCTTTTTGTTAAATAGTTTTGATTTTCTAAATGAATGCATCAGTCTGGACCTGACAATGTGCTGCCTACCAGGAACCCACCTCACCTGCATATGCAAACACAGACTGATGGTGAAAGAATGGGATAGATGTTGTGAACAAATTAAATACAAAAGCCAGCATGTGAATCTAAAATTATATCCAGGGAAATAAATTTTCAGAAAAAAATTATGACAGAAGTCATTAATGATTAGGTATGAAATATCTCCACAAATAATATATGGAAGTCTTGTACCCAGGGCAGAAGAATCCACACATGGGAAATTGAGAGCTGACTGGATCATGAAGGCATTAGCCTCAATAACAGATTTATCCATTGATGAGTTCATAATTTAATGGAGTGGTCAGAAATGGAGCTAAGTTAGAGATAGTAAGTCAATGGATGCTGCCTTTGAAAATGATAGATTGTCCATAGCCCCTGTTACTTTCCAGTGACCTTGAGAAACTTCCTTCCCCCATACATCACCATTGTATTGATGTTCTCTTTCCCTCATGTACAAAGATACAGGGCCAAGTAATCATATCCTCATTCCTTTGAAATCAAGAGACAAATATTTCCTCCTTTAAGGTGGTTTTCTCACTTATTTTGCCATTATGATGAAATAGTAACACAGTATGTATACACACATACACACATATGTACATTTACAGAACAAGTAACACATACATAATATTTGTAATAATATACTATATAGTAATTAAATGTTATGTGTTGTATAATGTTATATAATACATAAATATGTATTTAATTCCATATCCCTTCATGATAAAAGCCCTGATAAGTCAGTCATAGAAGACTAACTATAATATAAAAATGTACATGAAGAACACATGATGAACATCTGACTGGGAATAAAATTCAATTAATTTCCCCCGGGTTCAGAAATGAGAAAAAAAATGGCACCATTCCCCCAAATTTGCTTCGGAATTGTATTAAAAGTTTTAGCAGTGCAATTACATATGAGAAAGACACAAAAGGGTTAGAAATTAGAAAAGGAAATGAAAAAATCTGTTTTCACACCATATGAATTTTTTATGTAGTCCATCAAAAGACTGACAATCACACAAAGAATAAAGTATCAGAATTCAATATCAATGAACAAAAATGAGTAAGTTATGTACGCACCAATTATGAACTTATTGAGGAAAAGTAAGGAAAATAATCTCATTCAAAATAATAAAAAACATAGGAAGAATTATAATTATGCATTTGAAAGACCTCTCCACGGAAAATTATACAACACTGAACAAAGAAATTAAGAACTGTCAATAGTTCTAATGACACCCCTGCTCATGGATTACAAACATTAATGTTGTTAACATACCAGCAAGTCCCAAAGTGATACAAAGATTGTTCAATCTCTGTCAAAATATGACTAGTATTCTACACAGAATTAGGGAAAATAAACTTGTTATTCATAAAGAAGCAGCAAAGACAACCAGTAGGCAAAATAACCCTCAGTAAATAGAGCAATTAATAAGGTAACAGAGCACAATATCTCAGAAATATATTATGGAACCATACAACAAAATAAGATACAAAACAAATATGCAGAAAAATCATACAGAATCAGGTATTCCACTGGAATCTATGTGCCATTCACAAGAACTTTAGAGAAAGTGCAACAAATGTACATTGGAGAAATGAATTTTCCTTATAGATGGCATTAGAAACCCTGAATATTCACATGTGAATGATTAAAGCTAGACTCCTATCTCTCATCTTGTACCAAGATAGACACAAAATACAACAAAGGTCTTTATGTAAGACCTCAATCTCTGATACTACTTTGGGTAAACATAGCACAGAAACTCTTAGATTCACCATTTTCTTTACTCACACTCCAACAATATAGGAAACAAAAGAAGGTTTTCACAATCTGAATTTCATCAAATGTACAAGCTTTTGCATAGAAAAGTAAACAATCAGTAGGCTGGAGAAATATTCTATAGACAGAAAAATATCTTTGCCAGTTACTAAATGACAGAATCTTCAAAGTCAGAATATATGTAGTTTTCAAGCAGGAAATGGTTGCACATATATCTAATCTTATGACTTGGGAGGATCATAAGTTTGAGGTCAGTGGGTTATGTACCATATTCTAGACTAGTGTGTCCCCCTTGTTACTGCTAGCTTGTCATGCTGTAGGGGAATGTGTGTTGCTGTGATGCTGAAAGCTATGCCACGATTATTTCAGATCCCATCAATTCTGTCCATGTTGTGTAAATTTCAGCTGAAATTCAAGAAGACAGACCAGGAGAAAGGACTCAATAGCCCTCTCCTGAAACAAATGTCCATGGACAACTCTATGAATAGCAGAGAAGTACTGTCAAATATAGTGCCAGAACATGAGCCCTTTAGGCTGAAAGGCATTCAAGAAATGACCAAGAGTTGCCTCCTCAAAGTAGAGTTGACTTTAGTGACAGGAATGGAGCATATCCCTTGGGACCTCATTTTGCTAATGTGACATAACTCAAAATTTGAAGAAACATAAAGGCTCTAACATGGGGTTAAAATATAAAAAGTTCTTGTGGATGGCAGTGTTGTGTAGTATTTTGTTCCATTTTATATAGGGTCACTAAAATGTGGGTCCAGTTTTAGTGTGCCCAATGACAGGCTCTCCTGTATTTGTAGATGACCCTTGTCTCAAAACAAGATAAACATGTAAAAATTGGATTTTCATGAAAAATGTGCAAAATATCTTAATAGACACTCTGAAAATTAGAAATACCTATGGACAATATGTATCATAAGAAGAATGCGTATGCCCTGATCTGGGAAAGTACATTAGTAATGACACTGTGAAAAACCCTATGAAAGTTTGTGAGAAAACTCAAAACAGAGCTGACATATGATCCGAGTGTCCCAGGACTGGGTGTGTATACATAGGAATCCTCATGTGTGTCAGCTTGTCATGCTGTGGGGGTATTGTCTGTTGCTATGATGTTGAAAGCTATGCACCAGTATTTCAAATACCACAAGGACCACCCATGGTGGACAGAATACAGCTGAGCCTCCAGATAACGACAGGGAGAATGAATCAGATCTCACTTCTGAAATAATTGTTGTTGTTGTTGTTGTTAGGTGCTATCAAGTCGGTATCCAACTCATAGCGACCCTCATAGGGTTTGCAATGGCTGCCTGTTTCGGGATTTCCTTGGGAGTGGATTGCTAGGTCCTTCTCCCATTTTTGCGGTGCTGGGAACTGAACTCAGAACCTCAGAGACTGCAGCGCAGCGCTCTACCAACTGAGCTAAATCCCAGCCCTCTAAAATAATTAGCCATTGAAAATCTAACGAATAGCAGAGAAGCACTGTGAACTCCAACTATAGTTGGAGACAATGAGCCCCCCAGCCTGTAAGTCATTCGACAAACAACTGGGGAAGACTTACCTCCTCAAAATGGATTCAACCTTAAAGAAAGTCATGTAATAAAGCACCTGGATTCTGTACTTACTAATGTGGCATGACTAAACATATGTCAAAATGAGAAGAAACACAGCGGCTTCGACAATAGAAACAAACATAGATAGATCATGTGTATGGCACAGTGTGAGTAGTGTTTCATTCTGTTGTACAAAGGGTCACCATGAGCCAGGTCCAACATGATGATACCTTACAACAATAATCCATAGAAAATGTAGTCAGCTTACAAAAGGGTTTTCTGCACATTATGCTTACTGAACCATCATTCATAATAGCAAAATTGACATTGGACTAGGTGACCATCAGTTAAAGAATTAAAAAATATAATTATGATATATATATATATATATATATATATATATATATATATATGCGCAATGGAGTATTATTTAGCCACAGAAGAATTAAATTTCTTACTTTCTAGGAAAAAGGATAAAATTGTTGACAGCATGTGAGTCAATATCAGTCATAGACACATATACAAGTATCATATGTGATTTATCCTATGTAGAAACTGAAGGAAAACATAATTTGAAAAGAGAAGAGGGACAATGAGGAACAGGGATGGAGTCTGGACAGGAGGGGTTAAAGAGAAGACAGAGGCAGTATAGAAATATGTGCATGTGTGGACACAATAAAAATAGTGCATGCATGGAAATGTCACACATAATCCTACTAATCTGTTCAATTAATATGTGCTGAAACTTTCCACTAAAATATCACAAATGAAGATGTTGGTCACCTTAAAAACTGTTGGGATGCATTTAACTCTGTGTGTGTGTGTGTGTGTGTGTGTGTGTGTGTGTGTGTGTGTGTGTGTGTGTAACTATTGAGGTAATTAAAATTCCTCTTCAGAGTGAAGTTCATGATCACTCCTCCCAAAATTTAGATACTCAACTCCACGTATCCCACAATCTCTGTCATCTCCATACCGGGGTCAGTGACACTAACTTTAAATTGTATCATTATATGTGGTCTCCTCTTCTCAAAAGTAGAGGGGAAAAGAGTCTTCAAGGTGCCCATGCAGTATTTGCTGTGCAATTATTCTGTACACACATAATGTGCTTATGTCTTGAAGTAAACTCTCTCCTGCATACCTGCTTTGTGTACGAACACCACCACACACAGTGAAATTCAGGCTCTGATATAGCTATGTCTCCAAATTGATATACATGTAATTTTAAGGAAGTGAGTTCCTGGAATTTACTGTGTGTTAAGTTCCACAATGAAGATATATCTTATATTACAGTTGTGTGGTGAAAAGGGGATTTAATAAAACAGTAATGCCTGCAATGGATCAAGACCAATAAGTTAAATATGCGTCTCCTTGCTTACAGGGAGCATTATGATTTATTACATGATTTACTCTCTAATGGAAAGGTGAAAGAAGTTATGTCCATGGGCCTCATGAAGATTTTCTCTTTTTCTTGTATGGATTGTAATTTCTTAAGGATAACTGAGTAATTTCTCCATAACATATACACTTACCTGTCTCATGGGAGACCTCATTTTCTGCACAGGGGATGCAATGAAAACAGCAGATAGCGTTTCCCTCCTTTGGAATTTTTTAAATTTTTTATTGTATTTTTTATTTTTATTTATTTTATTTTATTATTTATTTATTTATTTTTATTTATTTATTTTGTGGTACTGGGGGTTGAACCCATGGCCTCGTGCTTGCATGCTTGGCAAGTGCTGAACCACTAAGCTGCACCTCCAGTCCTTTTTTTTTTTTTTTTTTTTTTACTTTTGAGACAGGGTTTCACTAAGTTATGAGGGTCTCACTAAGTTATGCAGACTGCCTCAGGTCTGGAACTTGCGAGCTTCCTGCCTCTGCCTTCTGAGCCGCTGGAATTACAAGCGTGTGCCACTGAGCCCAACATTCCTCTGGAGATTTCTTGAATCCAGGACCACAGCTCTCACTGCATACAGAGTGAAGAGTCTGACAAAGTCAGATAATAGGTGATTATTTTCACACTTGTACCTATTACTCTAATAGGTGCAGTGCTGGAGAAAGTGGCTCATTCATAAACTACTTAGTTATCCATAAGCAGAGTACATTGATTGGCTATTGTTGGAGTTTGCATCTGACATATCTCCCAAAGTCCCCAATGTTGAAGGCTTTTTTCCACCCAGGGTGCTACTGGGAAATGATAGAACACTAATTCAAGGGTATAATGTAGAAAGCTAAGTCCTTGGAGGGACAGCACTGTGGTGGATACTGGAAACTGGTCAATCCCATCTCTCTTTCCTACCAGGCTGTTATGAGGCTTCCTGTACCACCCACTCCACCCTAGGATATAACTGCCAAACCAAATCCTCGTGGAGTGATTCCTCCACAAAACTTGATGAAATACAAATGCCTCATTAGAAGGTGATTGTCTCAGGGTTTTTTCTCACTGTAACAGTACCTGGCTAACACAGATGCCATGCATACTATATGACATAAATCAGAGGATCACTGAAAAACATATTGGTAAATAAACATGTTCTAGTTCAATCTATAAGAGTCAGTGAATAAAAACTTTGTTAAACTGAAGAGTTTTAGATGTACATTAATGCCCTATAAGTAAGCACAGAGGATGGATAAAATCCAGGGAAATATTGGTTATTTACCTGAAGTTCAAAGCATTATGAATAGATCCAACATACCTCTGTGATTTTTGTGGCCCATTGTATCATATGCTCTGACAAAGACAACTCAGGACTATGCAGACCACGTGAAGAAAACTGCTGTACTTTCACCTTAAGCCCAAGACCATGTGGAAAATTCCAATAGTTGAGAATGTTGTACTTTGCATCCCATTTTCTTTTCTTATCCAAATTCACCTTCTCTCCAGCAGAAAGTTTTAAATAATATTACATAGATGTCAGTAGTCATGAAAGAGTACTACCAAGGTTAACACAACTGAAATTAACAGTGCCTGAATGGAGTTAAAATGTCCACACTACCCTAAGGTATTTAGAGATTTAATGGAATCCCCATCAAATAAAAAGATATACCACAGTGAGGAGAATATAATTTGAATGTTTTCACCATAAAGAAATTCTGAATATTTGATGAAAAACCAGTTTAACCTCCTTAACTATACAATGTATATATGTCCCATGTGCCTGCAGCCGTAGCTCTGTGGCATCCGATCCCGTCAGATCTCGGAAGATAAGCAGGGTCCGGCCTGGTTAGTACCTGGATGGGAGACCGCCTGGGAACACCAGAAGCTGTAGGCTTGGGAGAAGGACCTGGCAAACCCCTCCCAAAAATCAATCTGCCATTGAAAACCCAATGAACAGCAGAGAAGCACTGACAACAGTGTTTCCCCTGTTGTACAGAGGGTCACTATGAGTTGGATACCGACTCGACGGCACCTAACAACAACAACAATATGTCCCATAATACAATGTGTACCTGTCCCATAATATTTACACTAATATATGCAGAGTTCATATACCTGTTAAATAATGAATTCGAAGAAAGGAAAGGTAAACAATTAAGAAAATCCTATATAACACTTACAAATACTATCTAGGGTTTATGTGGAACCAGAAAATCCCCCAAGGAGCCAAAGTATATTAAGTAAAAAGAAAAAAGCTGTAGAATCTTAATTCCTGGTTCCAAAAAGTGATAAAAATGTGCAGTGATCAGAACAATATATTATTTTCATGAAAACTAAAACATAAGTCAATGGGACAGAGAAGAGTGCCCAGTTATAGCTAACTAATTCTTTTTAAATGTGCTAAAATATAAACTAGACAAAGGAAATCCTTTAAATAAATGGTGCTAAGAAATCTGGATATTTACATGAAGAAGATTGAAACTTCACCACAACCACTCGCTGTGTATGAATTCCAACTCAAAATTAAACAAATACCTAAAAGTAACAACAGAAGGTATGAATCTCTTAAAATAACACATAAGAAACAATTTTAGACATTTGTACAATGGCTTTTTCAAGTAAGATTCCATAAGCACAGCATCAGAATGGAATAGACAAATGCCATTAAATCAAACTAAAAATTTTCTGCACACTAAAAAATACTGTCAATTAGAGAAGACACTTTACTAATGAGAAAAACATACTGAAAATTATTAATATGGCAATGTACCAACACCCAGAAGATATGACAATGTTTACAGAAGACTATAACACAACCCTGGAATGATTCTAAAAATCTTGGAAAGTAAACTTAATTGTTATTGTTAGGTACTGTCAAGTCATATCTGATTCATAGTGACCATCATAGGTTTTCAATGTCTGTAATCTTAATAAGTACATTTTTTTATGTTTTTTGAGACACAGTTTTGCTATGTATCCCTGGTGGGCCAGGAACTCATATTGTAGTCCAAGAAGGCCTTGACCTTGATGTCATCCTCCTGCCTCTCTAGTGCTGAGATTACAGGTGTGGAATCTCAGGTCACTAAAGTTTCCAAATCTTTATCATGACCTATTCTTTCAGAGATCTAGTGCTTCTTATTCCTACTTTATCATGAAATATACCATAGGAAATTGTAAACTATAGTCACTCTGCTGTGCAGAATAGACATATTTCCAAAGATGAAATATAAATCAGCAACAAACTTATGAAAAAATAAGCATTCAAACTCATTAGGAGTCAGGGATATGCAAGATAAAATCAGAATGGGATGTCTTCTGAACCAGAGTGGCTATTACCAAACAACAACAACAACAACAACAATAAAAGCTGGTGAGAATATGAAACTAAGAGGATTCTTTACTTTATTGGTGGGAAAATAAATTTGTAAACATGCTAAGAATAACACTATGGAGTTTACTGAAAGTATTAGAAGGAGGCCTACTATGTGATTTAGATCTTCCATTTCTGGAAGGAAATGTACTTGAACTACAAAGAGGTATCTGCATGCTAATTTGTGAAATCCACTTTACATTCATTATGGTGCGGATTAAGAAATGTGCTTCATATACAATGGAAATTTGAACTATATTCAGCTATAAAATATACTCTATCACCTATAGGGAAATGGGCAAAACTTAAGATATTGTACTAACTGAAATGAGATGGACACAGAGAGGCAATACTACAACACATAATCTCTTTCACTCAAGGATGCTAAAATATTCTTTCTGAATATATAGTACTGATTTTTAGAAGCCAGGAAGTATGGAGTGTCAGCATAGAGATAGGTCACCAAACATATTTGTTGTTGTTAGGTGCCATCAATTTGGTGTCTGTATCATAGCAACTCTATGTACAACAGAAGAAACACTATTATGCTTCTCTGTTATTCATAGGGTTTTCAATGGATGATTTTTTAAAGGGTGGGTTGCCAGTTCCTTCTCTCAAGCCTACAGCATCTGGAATTCCCAGGCCATCTACCCTCCAAGTACTAACCAAGTCAGACCCTGCTTAGCTTCTAAATTCTGATGGGATTGGATGCCACAGTGGTATGGCTGCAGGCCCAAACATATTTAGATAGAAGTAAAAATTTTCTACATAGTGGAGTGAATATAGTTCACACTCATGCATGAGATATTTCATGATTAATTAGAAGAAAGATGCATTAAACCTCCAAATAAAAAAGTAATGATAGGAATTTGGAAACTTTATTTACCTAGGTTGATCAGTCCCTATTGAAAACCTTAAATCATTTTGTGGTAGATGAGTGTTGAATCCAATGCCTAGTAATACCATATAAGTGTTTAAAAACTGCACTGCACACTTGGACCATCTTACATTTTCTTTTTTTTTTTTTTTAATTTTGGTACAGGGTCTCACTAAATTATAGTGACTGACTGTGGCCTCTAACTCATTATCCTCCTGACTCTGCCTCCATGGTCACTGGGATTAGATGCATGTGCCACCATGCTCAGCTTGAGTACATTTTGAAATATCACACTGTGCCTCATTAATATGGACAATTAGTACACATTATTCACAATTTTTATAGATAATGATGGAAAATTAAATACATTTAATCATGTTTCCACACTGTGTTGTATACATGAAATTATACCATTGCTCATACATGTATAAAACTATTAGTGAATAAAGGATAAAATTCCAGAAGTGTTTTTTAAATGACCATGGCCCAAATAATTTAGAGATTTCTGGAAACATGAAAATCCTAGGAAATTAGTGAAAACAATTTCAAATGGTAAAGGGAGAATTGCACTTTCCTAAAATAATAACTGCCATTAGGATTTAACTGCAATGTTTTGTATGAGATGAAAATTGCACCAGAATATATACATGTATTAGTAGGTTACAGGCAGAGAAAATTTAAGGGGTTATTTCTAAATGTTTGATTTATCATAAAACTTATGTTGAAACTCTAAGAAAATCAATGAATTATTCAGTTACCATAGGTGAAAGCAGAAAATTTTTAATTAAAAAATAATCAAATATTCTTAATAGAGTAGTTTTGATCAAAACACACCAAGAAGCTCTAAATATCTGTAGGAAAATACATTCTTGCATTGGCATACCCATTAACAAAATTGTAGAGTGCTAATCCATAAGATCATTTGCCTGGCACAGAATCCACCCATGTTTCGATCTGCTGTACATAGGGTTGCTATGAGTTGGACTCAACTCGATGGCACCTAACAACAACGACAACAACAACAACAATCCATAAGAAAAAGAAAAGACTGAGAAAAAATTATTTGATTTTACTCAGCCTGAAAGTTCACATAGTTTGCCAGTTTAATCATGATATTTCAAAAAAGATTTAAAATAAGCAACAACTTCACAGAATATTTTGTAATACTTGAAACCAAATGTTTCCATTTCTCAACACACAATATACTTTTAAAAAGTAAAGGCTTCTAATGAAATAGAATAATATATGAATGAAAGGTATTCAAGAGTATATTGTCATGACAATACATGTAAATTTGATTAAGGAAACCCTTAATGTAAAAAATTCTAGTATAATAAATGAGAAACTACTATTACACATCAATGTGGACAAATTTAAAGTAATTGTAAAGGAAACAATACTTTCACACATGGCCAGTGAAAGTGTCACCATTTTGTTTGGGGATGGTCAGTTGGGAGCACAATGAAAACATTTCAACACATAAATCCTTTAATAAGATATGTTTACCTCTAGGAGATCATTTGCATTAACCAGAGAGCCAAGATACATGCATTATTAAACTCTTATCAACCAACTGTCAAAGACTTGTATACTATCATCCTAATTATGCTAACATAAGTATAGAAACCAATTGGAATTTAGAGACAATACAAAGAATATTGATGAAGGAAAGTGATGCTAGTCATACTGAATTCTTTGTTATACATGAATAGAATGATGATGAAGATGTTTTGAATATATAGATATGTTTGCTTATGCAAGGGAAATACAGTAAAGAGGTTTACACACAAGATAATCCTGAGTTTAAGATGATTTGTCGAGTTGCAAAAAAATAGATGAGATCTGGACCATGATATGCATTTTGTGTAACCAAAGATCATATGTTCTAATGGGAGCCCTTCTTCTTAATGATTAAAATTATATTAGAAAGTATGTTATATAAGACAAACATATTAATTGTATGTGGTAAAATATTTCTGTTTTTTAAATTTGAATTTTATATGATATTAAAACAGACTGTGTCCATAGTACCTTGTGCCTAATGGATAAGCAATTTGGACATGAAGATATCCTTCAGATGCAAGTATGTTATTTTCAATAATAGAGCAAGGTTCTAGGGCATGGGTCACAAGAAAGCCACCTGCTGAGGCACAGTGTTTTCTGAGCTGGTGAATGTGCAGAACAAAGGAAAAAGGAATTGAGGGAGGCTTGCCAGAGCTTCTGTGAGGGGAAACAAAGTCCCTCTGCTGCATGCAGATGACAAGAGGATCCTCACATATGAAATCTCACCATCTCCCTGGACAAGAATTTGCTCCTGGAGCAATCTGGACTCTTTCTCCCATGAACTCAGCTGGGTCTCACATTATGGACACCTGGAGTTGAAAGTGCAACGTCCATTTCTGATCAAATCTGGTAAGATGACATTTTACATTTAAACCCTTCCTCATCCTACATTATCCCTGAGGTGATGTCTGGTCACCATGGCCTGCCTTTATAAAGGACTCTGTTAAGTCATTTTACTCAGAATAACCAATTAACCCATACTTCTCTTAAGTAAAATCATATCTGCTAATCTCCAAGTAATCTTTTAACACCAATTTCTGTTTTCCTACTTTGTGCTCAAAGGTCAGTCTGATATCTCTTCCCCACTGCAAACCACATTGCAATGGCCCCCATATTTATAGACCAGTCTATAGAGATTAAAATATTACTTTAGCACTCTAATAAGTACCATGTAAAATTCTTTCTGTAAAAGGTACTTGGGGATTCAGACATGTCTCCCCTGACAAAAATACCAAATTTTACTGATCTGACAGTAGTTGAGAAAAAAGAAAAAAATAGCAGCAGCAACCACTAGCATCAAATTTTGTATACAAATGTATAAGGCACAATATGCAAACACGTTTTGGAAAATTATGGAAAGAAAAAAATACTAAACACGAGAAAAGAGAGAATTAAAAGGATAGGCAGACAAAAGTCATACATAACAACATGATTCAAGTACAGAGATACTCTACAGCAGGGAAGATGCCCAATTACTAAACTTAACATCTCTGCTCTGAAGTACAGTGATCTACCACAGATAAAACTTGTCACTCTTGCATTTAATAATAGATATCAGCAATCACTGCTTTCGGTGATATTACCCATTCCCTCAGAAGCACAAATAAATGGTTTAAATTTCTTGAAGTTCTTTCTTAACTATTTCTCAATTAGACTTTCTGATGCAGCAGCTCTATCATTGATATCTAAAATCTGAAATATACATATCCAAATTGGGGGCATCAACTTGGAGAAGATAAAAATATCATAATGACCAATTTTTATGCCTAGCCTGGCCCTTAGACCCAAGAGGTATGGAGCACTCCAAGAATCAAATAAGGACATAGAGTTTCTGTGAAAGACTTACTGGATGTCTTCAGTAAGAAGCTTTTCGATGCAGGTGGGCATAAATAGCAGAGCCTTCCACATAGGAAATTAAGAAATTAAGAAATTAATACATGATTAAAGAAATAGCAGAAAGTTGAAGTTGTGAAAGGAAAATTTGCTTTATCTTTTGAGTGCAGATCTTTTTCCAAAAGATTGGATAGGGTTTGTAAACCATCACAGGAACTTTCATGAGAACAGGCCAGGATGCAATAACAACATGGATGGTGGAGTAACTGGAGATATTTCAGTCTGGAATGGGGGGAAGGAAGGATGAAAAGCAGAATGCTATCTTCTTCTTTGAACTGGAAAATCTAATCATCAAGAAAACACAAAATTATTTAGGGACAATTCTGGGGAGATTTGTATCAGAGCGCAGTGTGTAAGATAATGAGAGTATTGGTGGCTGCATCCAAAGATGCTTTAGGAATTACCAACCCTGGCAGTTAAGCAGACAATGAATAAAGGAAAAACATAGTTACTTTACACAATGGTCTTTACTGCCTCAACTCACACTGTTGGTATCCCTGTCCATAGTAAATAAAAAGGGGGAAAAATGCACATATCACCACATCTCCATCTTTGTACATGCTGGATTTCCTCATTACAATATGCTCAGAACCACAAACAGAAGATACCAGATTGAGAAACTGCAGGAGTGAGAACAGAAAAATCAAAGAGGACATCATAGATGGATGTCATAATGCTAAGTCTTGGTGGAGGTGAAAACGGCAGTATAAGTCTAGTTGTTGTTGTTGTTAGGTGCCATCGAGTCGAGTCCAACTCATAGCGACCCTCTGAACAGCAGATCAAGACACTTGCTGATTCTGTGCCAGGCAAGCGATCTTATTTATGTTGAAGCCTATTGTTGCAGACACTGTGTCAATCCATCCGGGGGAGGGTTTTCCTCTTTTGCATTGACCTTCCACTCTTCCAAACATGATGTCCTTCTCCAGGGATTGTTCTCTCCTGACTACATGTCCGAAATATGTAAGATGCAGTTTGGACATTCTTGCTTCCAAGGAGTACTCTGGTTGTACTTCAAGAACAGATGTGTTGGTTCTTTTGGCAGTCCATGGTATGTTCAATACATGTCTCCAGCACCACAATTCAAAAGCATCAATTCTATTTCTGTCTCCCTTGTTGAATTCCAGCTTTTACAACCATATGATGCAACTGAAAATACCATGGCATGAGTCAGACGCACCTTTGTCTTCAATGTGACATCTTTGCTTTTCAATACTCTAAAGAGATCTTTTATCACAGCTTTTCTTAGAGCAATGCGTCTTTTGATTTTTTGACTGCTGCTTCCATGGGTGTTGATTATAGAGCCAAGCAAAGCAAAATATTGGACAACCTCAATCTTTTCTCCATTGATTGTGAAATTGTGTGCTGACCCAGTCATAAGGATTTTTGTTTTGTTGATGTTTAGTTGTAACCCATATTGAAGGCTATGATCTTTGATCTTCATCAGTAAATGTTTTAAATCCTCTTCATTTTCAGCAAGTAGAGTTGTGTCATCTGCATAACACAGGTTGTTAATGAGTCTTCCTCCAATATTGATGCCACATTCTTCCTCATAAAGTCTGGCTTCTCAGATTATTTGCTCAGAGTATAAATTGAAGAGATAGGGTGAAAGTATACAGCCCCGATGCACACCTTTCTCCACTTTAAACCACTCAGTGTTTCCTTGTTCTATTTGAACAACTGCGTCCTGGTTCATGTACAGATTTCTCATGAGTACAATTAGGTGTTATGGTGTTCCCATTTTCCGAGGTGTTATCCATAATTTGTTATGATCCACACAATCAAATGATTTTGCATAGTCAATAAAACATAGTCATCTTTCTTATATTCTCTGCTTGCAGCTAATATCCACCTGACATCAGCAATGATGTCCCTGGTTCCCCACCCTCTTCTGAATCCTGCTTGATTTTCTGGTAACTCCCTGTCTATATACTGCTGCAGACACTTCTGAATGATCTTTAGTAGAATTTTGCTGGTGTGCGATATTAATGATATTTTCCAATAGTTTGCACATTCAGTTGGATCCCTTTTTTGGGAATAGGCACAAATTTGGATCTCTTCCAGTCAGTTGGCCAAGTAGCTATTTTCCAAATCTGTTGGCATAAACATGTTAACACCTCCAGTGCTGCATCTGTTTGTTGAAACATCTCTATCGGTATCCCATCAATTCCTGGAGCCCTGTGTTTTGCCAGTTCTTTCAAGGCAGCTTCCACTTTGTCCTTCAACACCATTGGTTCCTCTTCATATGCATCCTCTTGGAATGGTTGGTCATCTACCAATTCTTTCTTGTATAATGACTCTGTGTGTTCTCCCCATCCTCTTCTGATGTTTCCTGCATCATTTAATATTTTCTCTGTAGAATCTTTCACTACTGCCACTCAAGGCTTGAATTTTTTCTTCACTTCCTTAAGCTTGAGAAACACAGAGTGTGTTCTTTCCTTTTAATTTTCAGCCTCCAGCTCCTTGCACATGTTAATATATTTGTTTCTGTCTTCCAGAGCTGCCTTCTGAAATCTTCTGTTTAGTTCCTTAACTTCATCATGTCTTCCTTTTGCTTTAGCTGCTCGACGTTCAAGGGCAAGGTCCAGTGTCTCTTTTGACATGTAATTTGGTCTTTTCTTTTTTTTTTTTTTTGTCTTTTTAAGAACTTTTTGCTTCCTTCTTGAATGACATCTTTTATGTCATGCCACAACTCTTCTGGTCTCCTCTCATTTGTGTCTAATGCATTAAACCTATTTTTGAGGTGGTCTCTGAACTCAGGTGGGATATACTCAAGGTCATACCATGGCTCTCATATACTTGTTCTAATTTTCTTCAGCTTCAGTTTGAACTTGCCTATGAGAATTTCATGGTCTGATCCACAGTCAGAACCTGGTCTTGTTTTGACATTTTGTACAGAGCTTTTCCATCGTCTCTTTCCACATATGTTGTTGTTGTTGTTGTTAGGTGCCGTCGAGTTGGTATACGACTCATAGCAACCCTCACAGCGTTTTCAATGGCTGAGTGCTTTTGGACTGCCTTGGGAGTGGACTGCCAGGCCCTTTTCCCATTTTTTCGGTGCTGGAAATCGAACTCGGGACCTCAGAGACTGAAGCGCAGCGTTCTACCCACTGAGCTAAATCCCATCCCTTCCACATATGTAGTCAATTTTATTCCTGTATGTTCCATCTGGTGAAGTCCATGTGTATAGTCTTCGTTTATGATGTTGAAAAAATGTATTTGCAGTGAAAAGGGCATTGGTCCGACAAAATTCTATCATGCGATCTCCAGCTTCATTTCTGTCACCAAGACCATATATTCCAACTACTGAGCCTTCTTCTTTGTTTCCAACCTTTGCATTCCAGTCACCAGTGATTATCAGTATGTCTTGATTGCATGTTTGATCTATTTCAGATTGCAGAAGCTGACAAAAGTCTTCCCTTTCTTCATTTGTGGCCTTAGTGGTGGGTGCATAAATTTGAATAA
>VMDO01031088.1:0-20504 GCA_007922755.1 Pedetes capensis
CAGTGCTTCTGAAGCTCCACCCTCAAAGCTTCATGCATCCACCATTTAGGGGTTATCTGGAGGTCACCCAACCCCAGTATGCATTGCCTGGCCTCACAAACTGTTACCTAGAACCTTGATGGCAGTCTACATAACCTCTTAACATTTTTCATGCCTGCAAAATCAGCACCACATGGATGTTGCCAAAGGTTTTGATCAGCTCAAGAGGTAGCAGGGCCCTTTTGGATGATGGCCCATAGCAGCCTCTATATGCGCAGGCCATGAAACCATTTCCCCAGAACACCCTTTCAGCAGGGAATCCGGGAGGCATTTGCCTTTCAGATACTCTCCTTTCAAATGGATTTGTTTCATGCCCTGGGAACTTAGATGGGAGGTTTCTGGTCCACTTCTTCTGTGCCCCAAGGGAATTTCTTTTGTCCCAGTGAAAAGATGAGGCTCAGGTTTCCCTTTACTGAAGCTTATCTCTTTAGTAATTAAGAACCTTCTGGCCTAAAACAGCTCTCTGCACAGGAACATTAGAAAAGCTACAGCTTTTTCCCTCTCTAAACTATACATTTTTCAGATTTTTTTCTGTTTTTTCATAAATCTGGCTGAATGCAGCAAGCTATAACTATGCCATACTTCCTATATCTCACCACCCTTGTGTTATTTCCTCTGCCAAGTTAATTAGTTCATTTCTTCTTCTTCTTCTTCCTCTTCCTCCTCCTCCTCTTCTTCTTCTTCTTCTTCTTCTTCTTCTTCTTCTTTTTTGCGGTACTGGGTGTTGAACTCAGGGCCTCGCGCCTGCATGCTCTGCAAGTGCTCTGAGCTGCACCTCAGCCCATTTTTTTTTTTTTACCTTTTGAGACAGGGTCTCGCTAAATTACACAGACTGCCTAAATTATGCAGACTGCCTCTGGTCTCGAACTTGCGATCCTCCCACCTCCGCCTCCCGAGCCGCTGGGATTACAGGCGTTCGCCACCACACCCGGCCCCTAGTTCATTTCTTCTTCTCCTTCTTCTTCTTCTTCTTCTTCTTCTTCTTCTTCTTCTTCTTCTTTTCCTCTTCTTCTTCTTCTTCTTCCTTTTTGTGGTACTGGGGGTTGAACTCAGGGCCTCGCACTTGCATGCTCTGCAAGTGTTGGACCACTGAGCTGAACCCTCAGCCCATTTTTTTACTTTTTTGAGACAGGGTTTCGCTAAGTTACTCATACTGCCTCTGGTCTCGAACTTGTGATCCTCCTGCCTCTGCCTTCCCAGCTGCTGGGCGCGCGCCACCACACCCAGCTTAGTTCATTACTTCTAAATTCAGCCTCCCTGAAATCTTTAAGACGTGGGCAGAATGCATATAGTCTCTTTGCTAGCATATAACCCAAATTGCCACTAGTCTAGTTCCTGATAAAGCCCTCATTTTCCTCTGAAATCCTATGAGTCCTGTCAGCACTTCTATCAGTGGCAGTGTTCTGGTTTTCCAAATTCTCAGCAGAACTACCCTTTAGCCTCTGCTTGCAGTATTTTAGGGCTTCTCTTGTCCATGTCTCCAAACTGTTCCAAACTCCTCCTTCAAACAACAACATGGCCAGATTTCTCCATGGCAGTGATCCTACACTCTAGTACCAATTTTCTCTGTTAGTCTGCTTGTCATTGCTGTGGTAGAGAAATGGACCAAAACAAACTTATAGAGGAAGAGAGATTTATGAGAGACTTGTGGTTAGAAGATTTAGTCCAGAGAGGTGGGGAGGTGTGATGGCAGTACAGGCAGCTGGGCAAGAGGTCAGGCCCATAGAAGGTGACTTGATGGTATGGTGGGGCAGGAGGCAGAGAGAGATTGATTGGGCCTGTGGGTCTGGATACAAACTTTCAAAGGCCTCCTGCCAGTGACTCCCTTCCACAAAGCTAAATCCTACCTCCCAAAGTTTCCATAACCTCCACAAACGGTCCCACTAGCTTAGGACAAAATGTTAAAGCACATGAACTTTGGGGCACATTTTATATTAAAACGATTACACAGTCCAGTTCATCTGGTTCCATTGTTCTGGGCATAAGGTGAGGCAGAACCATCAAGATTGAAAGGCACAGTGGCAGATAGGTATTCACCTCAGGCAACCAAGAAGGAAAAGAGACACAAGAGGTGGCCATGGAAAAGATATGCCCTTCAAATGAGTGTCCCTAGTGAATTACTTCCTTCAGTCAAGTCCCACCTCCTAATAACCCATTCAGCTATGAATTCATCAATGGATCAATCCATGGATAAAGGTAGTTTCCTCATGATCCAACCACATCTCAATAGTATCATATACTGGGCATCAAGCCTTCAATATATGAGACTTTTTGGAGGCACTTCATAGCCAAATTATACCATTTTTTTATTTGTCTTTCTATTTTCACCCTACTTCATAGACCAAAATTACTGAATCTTTAGAGAAAAAAGAGTAAATGTAAGACTTCTCTGTGAGCCAAGCATGGTGGCTCATGCCTGTAATCCCAGGGACTCGGGAGGCGAAGGCAGGAGGATTGCAAGTTTGAGACCAGAGGCAGCCTGCATAATTTAGTGAGACCATGTCTCAAAAAGTAAAAAAAAAAAAAAAAAAAAAAAAAAAAAAAAAAAAAAAAAAAAAAAAAAAAAAAAAAAAAAAAAAAAAAAAAAAAAAAAAAAAAAAAAAAAAAAAAGGAAAAAAAAAAAAAGAAAGAAAGAAATGAGCTGGAAGTGGCAGCTCAGTGGCCCAGCACCTGCAAAGCATGCAAACACAAGACCCTGGGTTCAACCCCCAGTACTGAAAAAAAAAAAAAAAAGACTTTTCTGTATCTGCATTCTGTTGTGAATTTTTATACACTTTGCAGTAGAGTTAATCTCTTTGATACTCTTTCTCTTTTGCACATTTGATATTTCCAATGGTACTTAATACTATTGTTTTTGGCAAACTTTCTATAGCAATAGGCATTGTAGTGGCCCCTAGTACAAGTTACAATTTCATGGAACTACAGTAAACCAATACAACTGGTTTCTTAATATTTACTAGTCTTTTCGGAATCCATTTTCCACATTTGCAGCCAGAGAAAATTTTTTGAGTTGTTTTCTTGTATCCATCTAGAATAAAATCAGCCTAGTTGAGAACAGGGCTGGGATTTAGCTCAGTTGGTAGAGTGCTGCTCTGTAGTCTCTGAGGTCCCAAGTTCAATTCCCAGCACTGCAAAAATGGGAGAAGGACCTGGCAATCCACTCCCAAGGCAATCCCAAAACATTCAGCCATTGAAAACCCTATAAGGGTCGCTATGAGTCGGACATGATTAGATGGCACACACAACAACAAGTTGAGAACAAAGACAATTATATATATTTCAGGCAAATTCAGATTGCAATCCAGGCAAACACATATTCAAGCAATCTTAAAGATCTGCTTTGAAGTTTTTATAAAATGGCAGATATATTTAAACCAAAAGAGGATTAAAAATTATATTACTTATTATTCATGAGTTATGATAGGTGCTGTCATGTTAAGCTGTCTTATAAGAATGAATTGGGTAATTTCTCAGTATCTGGAAAGTTTGGAGGAAGAGGTCTGTTATACAGAAGGTCAGCAAAAATTAATGCTTCTAAGGTCAACTTAGCATCTGAAGGTTGGCATTCCTCCAGCCCTGCTCAATGATGTAGCTGAAGATATGTCTGAGATCTGATTAGCAATGATCTCTTGTGGCTAGGAAAGTGGTGCATGCCTGTAATCTCAGTAACTCAGGAAGCAGAGGCAGCCTGAATAACTTAGCAAGATCTTGACTCAATAAATAAATAAATAAATAAATAAATAAATAAATAAATAAGGACCCCATGGTACAGCACTTGCAAAATATGTTCTATGCCCTGAGTTTAACCCCTAAGTATGGCAAACAAAAAATAAAAACAAACAAAATGATTTCCTGACTCTCATAAGTTCCTTAAACCAATGGTACTCCATTTTGATTTTTGCTTGATATTTTCCCCTTTTGATTGAAATATTTCCACAGAAAAGAATTTATGATCAACTTATATATTAGATATCTCACATTTCTGGCATGGATTTGTCCCAAGCAATCACATCCCTTGTTAAGATATATATTTGGCAGCTGTGGAGATAGAGTAAATTTGGAGGCTTCAGGTCACATTTGAACAAGGAGGCAATTGCGAAACCATATTCTTAGACAGGTCAAAGATGAAACAATGTCTCTGAAGTCAAAGAGTCCAGTGGGCCTGTAGTTTTATGAATATTTTCCAAGTGCTGGGCTACTATAGTTTTACTGGCAGTTGTGACACATCAGGATACACAAACACAAATAATTTAAACAGAAGAGAAACAGAATATGCAATGATAACTAGCAAAAAAGTTTCGAATTTTAAACAAAGGAGTGCCCAGCATGCTGAAAGACCGAAATACTCAATCTAAATTCTGTAAGGTAGACCCCCCCAGAAAAATTCACTTTAATGTTTATCAATTTGATCAATTATCTTTCTCATTATTAACTCAGTGTACCAGTGTCTGCCAATGCAGGAGCTGTTTTTATTGAAAGTAATGAATAAAGTATTATATTTGGGTCTAGGGGCTCACAGTATACTTAGTGAGAGGACTTTGGTGGGGGGTAAAAAGCAGAAAGGGAGGAATCAGTATCAATTAGCGTCAATATAGGACGTGGTAAAAGTTAAGTCCATTAAGGTCCTTCCTAAGGAATTTAAAAAATGAGATGATAGAAACTCTTTGTTTCCTCAGAGTTGAAATTCCTATCAGCTTTGGGAATCAGAGTCAGTGTGTTAGGTTGGAACCAAAGGCCATAGAAATCCATAATTATTCTACTTTAGTTTATTCAATTTCATATTAATTCTTATTTTGTCTGATTTAGGTTAACATTTTCATGAACCCATAAATTTCTTCATTAGAGTTTTGGAAAATTCTTACCAAGTCCAAAGTTATTGAAAGTCTATATTTATCAGAGTTTGTTTCATTCTTTCCATGAATCTCCTTGAAGACACATATTAAGATTATAGTTGCTTGAAAAAAAATAAAGGCATCAAAATAAAGCAATCCAATTGCAGACAAGACTCGAAACAGCCATGGTTAAAGAACCTATGACTGTTGACAATTGATAAAGAAATTCGGTTATTTCCGTAGCATATAATAATTTAACATTAAAGTTATGACTGATAAAATATGTACCAAGACATATCATATGAGAGGAATCATAAAAAATTCTTGAGTATATATTAATAATGCATTCAGAAAATATAAGTTTAATCTGTGTCTTTTGGACTTCCAGGTATTACCAAAGAAACTGGAGAAACTGCAGAATTTTGGGTGGAGCAATTAAAGATTAGGATGTTCCCCTCAACAAAGAAAAAGGCAGAGACCAAGAAAAGGGATCACAGAAGACTTTAAGAGAGTAAAAGTAAAAGATGTACCTTGAACAGAAAAAGCAGGCACTCTGAGACACCAGGACCTCAGGCCTTTGATCCTTGTAGTTTTTATTAAAAAGGAAAAAATGCACTTCTCCCATGGTGATGTGATCTTAGGGTGAAAGCAGTAACTCTGTCCCTTTTGGACCAATCAAGGAGGAAATATTTAACCTTACTTTATTAATTTTATTAGGTAACTTTGTATTTAGCTAAAAGCCATTTTGTGTGTCCTAGGACTCAGGATAGATCTGAGATAGGAAGTATTTATTGTTTTCAGTTTACCTTTTAGCTCTGAGTCAGAAAGGAGTAAGTATTTATTGCTCTCAGTTTACCTTTTAGCTTTGGATGAGCTAAAATTTGCCCTTACTGTTTATTTTATATAGTCTTTGTATTTTTATCACTTACTGAAAGGCTGTTGTTGTTGTTGTTAGGTGCCGTCGAGTCTGATCTGACTCGTAGCAACCCTCTGTACAACAGGGGAAACACTATTGTCAGTGCTTCTCTGCTATTTATAGGGTTTTCAATGGCAGATTAATTTTTTTGGGGGGAAGGGGTTGCCAGGTCCTTCTCCCAAGCCTACAGCTTCTGATGTTCCCAGGCGGTCTCCCATCCAGGTACTAACCAGGCCCGACCCTGCTTAGCTTCCGAGATCTGATGGGATCAGATGCCACAGGGCTACCACTGCAGGCTAGTGCTGGTTTATTTTCAACCTAGCAAGGAAAGGTTAGTGTTTGAAAATAAGATACAAGTAGCTCATTGTAACACCTGAAATCTGCCTCCTTGGTCAGGTTTTTCAATTCTCTACTTAGTTCAACCCAGGAGTCCTCTGGAAATATGAAAATTAGCTCTATACACAAAAGTCTTAATTTTAGAATTTGATTTTGGGAAGTTTGTCAAACATATTGAAAGATTAAAATAACTAAATAGGATTTTTATGAAATAAAATTGAAGTGGAGCTGGGGTTTGGCTCAGTTTGGCAAAAGCTACTCTGCAGTAATTTGAGGACCTGAGCTTGATCCCCAGCACCACAAAAACTGGAGAAGGACATGGCAATCCACTCTTTAAATATTTATGATGGGAGTAGGATATGGCAGTGCACTCGGAAGCAAACCTGAAACAATCAGCCATTGAAGACCCTATGAAGGTCTCTATGAGTCAGACTTGACTCAATGGCCCCTAACAACAACAAAATTGAGGTAACAAAAATGTTTTAAAATAAAACCTTTCACAGCCAGGCGCGGTGGTGCACGCCTGTAATCCCAGCGGCTCAGGAGGTGGAGGCAGGAGGATCGCAAGTTTGAGACCAGAGGCATTCTGCGTAACTTAGCGAGACCCTGTCTCAAAAAGTAAAAAATGGGCTGGGGGTGCAGCTCAGTGGTCTAGCACTTGCAGCCGCAAGGCAGGGGGTTCAAACCCCAGTACCGCAAAAAAATACACACATACATACATACATACATACATACATACATACATAAATAAATAAAAATAAAAATAAGTAAAAATCTTTCACAATGTTCTACGAAGAGAAGACTAATGCTCCAAGAAAACCCTGCATTTTAACACAGATCAAACTTACCTTTGCACTAGTATACCTTTGGTCTCAATGATTAATCACTAGGAAAAGCTAACTTCACCCACTTGATCATACTTAAGTTCCACTCCTTTCAAAACACTTCCACAACTTCCTCGAACGTTTAACAACTTGCACAAACCCTTAGTTCAGTACTGTAACCCTCTTTTCTATTTTGGAGCAACAACAGTCATTTTTAGGACAAAATATGCTTCTATTCCACAACACATCCTGATATCCCAGAACATTCTTTATAAAATATGTCTCATTTTCCTCATGTTCAGAGTTGTTTATCTTCTTATTTTTAGTTTTGGTTACCAGTCTTAAGCAATTACTAAGTAGCATTCTACAGACTGTAGGGAAAAATTGGGAGGAAATTGGCAAAAACTCCCAAACTGGGAAAATGGCATTTGAATATCTGGAATGTAAGTTAGAAATCTAGGGAAAATGAAAGTAAATTGGTTGCACGTTTGTACAAAACCCTTCCTGATTGGACAATTGGACTGAAAGCTGATTGGCTCAGACCATTCCATGGGTGAGCTACATAAAGAGCTGCGCTGCGGCAACTCCACCCTTTTGGCACAGCTTTTTAGGCCCTTTAGGCTTTTTTGGCACCCCTTTCTGCGCCTTCTCGCCGTTCCTGCCCAGACCACCGATGAGGAAACACCTCTCCCGCTGCTCTCCCCCGGACCTTTGATGAGGAAAAAACACTCTCCTGTGGCAATCATCAACAAGGAAAAGAACCTGCTCTCCGTCTGACCACCTACGGAAGCAACAGCTGTCTCCTCGTGACCACAGAGACGACCAACATAGGTGTTTGCCCCTGGAAGGCAAAAGCACCTGAGGCTTTTCCTTTCTCCTGTCTCCGCTGGGGTCCCGAGGTACGCAGGAGTCTGCGCCCCTCACCAGAGGGTCCCGAGTGAATTGTGTGTGCGCGGCACTGCAGCCCGTCTGAACCTCCAGGCCGGACCGGGAGGCACGTGCCCCACACAGACCAAGGCCATTTTACAATTTTTGGAAACATATGCTATCCCAAAACACAATTTTTAAATGAGTAAACAAATCCAAATTTATTTAGCTTTTTCCTTTAAAAATATTATATTAAACCAAAATTCAAAAGTGCATAAGCTTTAAGCTATGCTTGAATAATTGATGTTTAATTGTTTTAACTTACATAGAAATGATCTAGACATATAATGACCATTAACTTGGTATGACACACTTTTAAAATTTGAAGATAGTGTAAGTGTGAAGGAGAAACATAGGAATTAGGGTTCCTCTAGGAGAGATCTATTTGGGAGTATAAAGATGGGCCACCCACAGGAGGCCTGATGCCAGAGAAAACCTTGTCTCCTGGGAATAAGACTACCTTTTCTGTAAATTGTAAAACTTCTATGAGCAAGATGGAGAGAGATTTAGAAATTCTTCACAATTTTAGCCAAAACTGTAAATAAGTTCATTTCCCATTTCTTTATATATTGTCATTTTCATATTCAGAACTGTAAGAGATTTTTGAAACCATGAATAATCCCTTTACAAATATTTATTCAATTTACATTTTCCTAGGCTACTTATTAACAAATATGTTTGAAATGCTCATAGAAATTTTATGTGTTGAACAGAGCTAGCTAGACATCATCTTATTTCCCTATTAATCAATTTCACAGCATGTGAATGTTAGGCAATATTGACCTAAGCAAGAAATTTAAAGTTAAAAACATAGGTGTTAGATTGATTAGAAGACACAACTAATTTTTTTAAATTAAATCAACTTTAACATCATTTATTTAAGGTTTTCCTAAGTCATAGAAACTTTGAAAAAGTGGAGAGGAACACAATGTGGCCTGTTCCCAACCAGGCCCTCCACACTTGCTGGCCCCAGGACCACCCATGAGGCATGGGGGTGGGGAACAGGCCAGGACATCTATCCTACAAACACCCAGACCCCTCATTGCAGCTGAATGGTCCCAAGCTCGGAAGCAACTCTCCATGTCCAACCTATGGAGCAGAGGCCAACCCCTCACCCAGGGGTTTGGGTGCACAAAGAAAAATGGCAGCCACAGGAATGCCCAGACAGTGCTTACGGGGCAGGGGTTTGAGGGCTGGAGAATGTAGGCCTGCTAGTGAAAGGTGGGCCACCACTGGCCAGGGAGCCACACAGTTCTGGTCCTGCCATGAATGCTCTAACCCCATTGGAGGATACCTCACCTAGTTGAGGATGAACACGGCTTAAGTGTCAAGGGAGATGAGTGGATCCAGGAGGATGGAGGTTGAAACCGTTAGTGGGCCATCGGGCAGTTGGCCTTCGCTGTCCCAGAAGGAATCGGTAGTGCTCCAAGCTCCCTGGTGGCTGGTTGGAAATGCTCAGGAAATATCTACTGGCTCCTTGGAGAAGGACTGCGTATATAAAATAAAGAAGCTGCCTTTAACTTTTCCCTCAACCTTTTGAAAGAATTCTTTTGCTACACTTGAACATTCTACATATAAAGAGGTCACTGATATATGATAAAATAGAAGGAGAAAATTATACATCTTATAATGTCCATTTGTTTTTAAAAATCATAGAAATGTCTTCTGGAAGTGACTTTGGGAAATGGAGATGTTACACCACCTCTAGAAGTAACACCAGGAGAGATACTCACCCACATTTGTTCATTGGTTTAGAGGACATGGTGAGAAGGAAAAAAGGTGACTTGTGCCAAACTAGTCATATGAAGAAGACATTGTTCATACTCTGTTTTGTGTGTGCATTTTATTCCTCACACAATATATATATAGTTGACAGTACTAAGTGCTTTTTTTGGAAATATCTAGTCTTTGTTGTTGGGGCTGGGATTTAGCTCAGTTGGTAGAGCACTGCGCTGCAGTCTCTGAGGTCCCGAGTTCAATTCCCAGCACCACAAAAATGGGAGAAGGACCTGGCATTCCACTCCCAAGGCAATCCTGAAATAGTCTGCCATTGAAAACCCTATGAGGGTCTCTATGAGTCGGATACGACTCGATGGCACCTATCAACAACAACAACAACAACAACAACAACAAGTCTTTGTTGTTAGGTGCCCCTGAGTCAGGTCCTATTGGGGAAGGCTGGCCTTGATCCCATGATCCTCTGCATTGTGTGTTCAACTGGGTGCCCCAATACTGCAGCCTGCAAAGAATTCAGGCAAGAGAACAGAGCATCATGCTCAGGAGTGGTGAAACAAGGCAGGTTTGTTTACAGGGATAGGGAAGGGGTAGGTGGTAGATGGCTGGGGCAGGGAAGGGAGATGGTGGAGGTAGGCCCTCAGCTGCTATCCCAGATGCTGGGGCAGGGACTCCCAGGTGTCATTGTTTGTCTGGTCCTGGAGTCTTCCCCAATTTGGAGTCCCTGAGCTTGGCTCTTGGAGGCTTGCCTCTGGAAGCACTTGATCTGTTGGTTGAGGAGGAGGAGGAGGAGAAGATTCAGTGGACTCAGGCAGGCAGGCAGAGGCAAGGATGGAAGCAGGTTGGTGTAAGGATGAAAGCAGGCTAAGGATAGACTAAAGGCTAAGTGGGTCAGGTGGATGCAGGCCTCTGATACTAATGGGACCAGAGGACTGAGTGAGTTCTCCTTAGGTGGTGTTCATGTAAAAGCTCTGAGCTATCCCTAGATGGAGTTCCAAATGAGCCCTTGGGCTCTGGTGTAAGGGGCTTTTATCCCCTTAAGCCAACTGTCATCCAACTGTCAAGGAATAACAGCTGGCCAATCAGGGAAGGGCTGTGGGCAGCACAAGGGGAAGGATTTGACCAATCAAGGAGGCAGATGTGGCTCAACCAATCAGGCCTCAAAGAAGCCTGAGCTAGTCAGCCCCATCTTGGCTCACTCGATGGGGGGGGGGGAAGAGTGAAGTACCTGGATGTTGGGGAAGGGTCAGTTGCCTTGGAGGACAGAGTCTGGTCCTCCAAGAGGGCTAGGCAGGCCCCAGAGACCTGCCATGTTTGGTTATTCTCTATCCCCCTGGGAAATCCACAACAGGGTCCCACTTAGCAACAGAATGAAAACACTACCCAATACTGTGCCATGCCCTGCACTATGTCAGTTCTTCTCTGCTATTCACAGTTTTTAATGGCTGATTGTTTTGCCAGTGGGCTGCTGTGTCCTCCCAAGCCTATAGCACCCAGTATTCCAAGGCAGTCTCTATTCAAGGACTAACTAGACCTGTCCCTGCTTAGCTTCTGAGATATGACAGTATCAGATGCCAGGGTCACACGACTGTAGTCTTTCTAGATGTTCTGAAGTGCTAGATGATATATTTTATAAATAGTACTAGAAAAATAATAATTTTGTAAATACCTCGTTAAAATTCATGTTATTTGGGAGGAAATAGTCACACCCTTCTTGTTGTATACATTGTGTTTATACCTTGGTTCATAGGTGAAGGAAATGTAGATTGCTAAAGCACTGTGCTTACAGTGAGGAACAGTAACCATTGTCCCATTTGTTTTACTTTTTGTTTACATACTGTATGTTTATGAAGAACACAAGAGTCCAAATTTACAAAGTGTAGTCTTTGTAGATGTTAACAAGGTTGCCAGTATGTGACAAAACTAGAGGTAATAAATAATACATTTTGTACATTTTGTGTTAAGAGATTATCTTCTGAAATTTGAGCATTTTATCCTACTGAATTGTTGGGGATGGAAAGCTTTCTATGCCAGAATGTTCATATTTTGGAGACACATTAAAGTTATAACTAGTGTTACATATGTGTAGTTTATTGAAGACTGCTATGAATATAGTGGATAAACTGAGTCCTTAGTTGAAATGCTTTGTCTGTCTGGATGTTTAGAAGAGCTCAATGTATGTTCAATGTAGAGGTAGTATAATTACACTTTGTAAATATCTCTTTGCTACACTTCATGTGAAATACTGTCTTTTAGGAATGGAATTGTAAAACCACCAATTGTGAGCAGCACAGTACTGTCTCTTCTTGTTTAGTGGTTTGGTGGGGGAAGGAAACAATTGCAAAAGGTAATATGTTTATACTGGACATTTTCAGATGTCATTTTTCTGTATGTTTGGTGCATTCCATTTTGGTGTGCATATAGTTTATATAATAGACAAGTAAGTCAAAAAATTATATAATGAGTAGCCCACTCTATAAACAAAATGTTGGTGGATAATCCTCTTCTGAACCTCCAGCTGGCTTTATGAATAAAACATATGTATCTTTCTCATGTAAACTTATCAGTTGTTATTGTTGTTAGGTGCCATTAAGTTAGGTCCGACTCATAGCGGCCCTATGTACAATAGAACAAAACACTCAACAGAACTGTGCTATGACTGGCACTACTGTCAGTGCTTCTCTGCTATTCATAGGGTTTTCAATGGCAGATTGGTTAAAGAGTAGATTGCCAGGTCCTTCTCCCTAGCCTGTAGCACCTATTATTCCCAGGTGGTAAATAGATCAAAATAACCTAGAAAAAATTGTATTGCCCCAAATTAGGAACTTTAGAAATCCCCAAATTAGCTTATCTGCCCACATAATTGCAAAAAGCTGTCTTTAGAACCAGACAAAATGAGATACTTGCTTTCAATGGTGTTTTGTTGTTGTTGTTGTTCTTAGGTGCCGTCGAGTCGGTATCCGACTCATAGTGACCCTGATAGGGTTTTCAATGGCTGAGTGCTTCGGGATTGCCTTGGGAGTGGATTGCCAGGCCCTTCTCCCATTTTTGTGGTGCTGGGAATTAAACTCGGGACCTCAGAGACTGCAGCGCAGCGCTCTACCCACTGAGTTAAATCCCAGCCCTCAATGGTGTTTTAGCAGCGTATAAATGCAGTTCAGAAAAATATTACCTTCCTCCAAACAGTAAAAAAAAATAAGAGAATTTCCCTGAATTAAAAATCTTTTAAAGCTACTTCTTTGTCTATATGTTCTCCCACTGTCACATACATAGGCTGGTCATTAGTAGACAATATGGAGGAAAAGGGGATTGAAAATGGCTCTTGACATTAGGCCATGAGAGATAAAACCACTTGGGAGACAAACCTCTAAGGACATTGGATCCACCTATAGGTCTCACACCCTAACTTAAGCCATTGAGCCATTTACAAAACAAAGACCCAAGGCTCTCCATGCCCAGATCAGTGTGCCCAGGGCTGAGGACACAATGAGCTTGCCCTAGTTTGAATAAAACTAGAGGGAACATGACTCCAGTCTCTCTTTCTGTTCTCTGTTCTTTTCCCTCTCTCTTTTTCCTCTCCACTCTTCTCCCTCCACTCTTCTCTCTCCAGCAACCAACCTTCTCTTGGGTCACCATCATCTCTGCCTATCCAAGGCACTTTTACCTCTAAAAGCCTACCTAACTCTGCTGTTTACTCTGTCTTCTTTACTTTCCGATGAGAAATAGAAACATCCTATGCCAATTCACCCAGCGAACTCAGGTTTTTTCAATTTCCTTTCCAGATCTACCTAAACTTCTCCACGTGCCCCAGTGTTCTCTGTAATTACTCCTTAAAGGTGTACTACCTTTAATAAGCCTACAGCCGTAGCACTGTGGTGTCCAATCCCATCATATCTCAGAAGCTAAGCAGGGTTGGGCCTAGTTTTGTATTTGGATGGGAGACCACCTGGGAACATCAGGTACTATAGGCTTGGGAGAAGGACCTGGCAGCCCACTCCCAAAAATCAATCAAGCATTGAAAACGCTGTGAATAGCAGAGAAGCACGACAATAATTTATTTTTGTGTTGTACATAGGGTCACTATGAGTCAGACACCAACTGGATGGCACCTAACAACAACATAATTTCACTATGTATCAGAATCAGTGAGCCCTAACACTTCCACAAGGACTTAGTTGCTTAAAACATCCCAACAGGGTTGTAAGGAGCCATGACATTTTCCTTCAGAATGATGGTAGTCTCAGAGTAATGCATATTTTCTTGGTCCACCAATGTTACCAGAGATTCACAGGTAGAGCAGATAGTGAGTCCTGAGTACAGGTCTAAGAATTGGCAAAATAACGCTGGTTCTTGTATCTGGTATATAAATGAATTTATACCCAACACAGAAGTTATGGTGGAGACTATAGATACCCTTTATTAAAAGATAGTGTACCACTTAGGCATAATTACAGAGAAGACTAAGGCACCTGGAGAATTTAGGCAAACCTGGAAAGGAACTTGAAAAAACCTGGGTTCCCTCCATGAATCTGCATAAGGATATTTCTATTTCTCAGGGAAAGGTAAAATCAGAGAGAACAGAGTAAAGCAGGCTTCCAGAGGGAAATGTACATTAGATAGACAGACAACAGCAAGCCTGAAAAAAGGAGGGGCATGTATGTGGTTGGTAAGGAAAGAAGAGAAGAGCAAAGGGCAAGAAGTGGTGGAGAAAGAATAAAAGAAGAAAGGAAAGAGAGAGCAGGTGCATTTTTCTCCTAGTTATATTCAAACTAGAGTACACTCAGTGTGACATCAGTCCTGGGCACCCAGCTCTGGAAATCCAGTATGATATGAGTCTTTGTTTTGTAAATGGATGAATGGCTTGGATTAGTGTGTAGGGTTAATTGGAAAATGTCCTTCCAGCATCTTCAGAGAGGCACTTGGCTTTATTCATCAAGGGTGAATGGCAGAAGTCAATATTGATCTTTTATTCTCCATGTTGCCTGCTAATGTCTATGCTAACCTGCCTATCAAAAACAATAAAAGTCCAAATGTAAAATTCAAAATTGCTACAAGATATCACTATGAGCTCAGCTACATATCACCAGCAAAGAAGAACCTGATTCTTTGCCCAATGGCAAATATTGAAGCTTAAACTGAGACCCAAATCTTTTGCCTAGCAGCAAAGATAGAATCCCTCTACCAATAGTGAGAATGCTGATGAAAAGCACTCAAATAAAGATTTCACAGTACAACTCAAAAGAGCCTGGAAGGTTGAATCCAGGAGGACTTATTCTGGGAATTTAGAATGCTTGGGGAGACTAAAGGACCTGGTGGGTTTTACTGGTACCTAGTACCAAATCCAAAGGGAGTATTGGTAAAGCAGCATGAGAAAATGAAAAGTACTTTGATAGACTCAGGAGTTGGGTAAGAGAAAAAATTTATTGCTATAGCAAGGTCAGCCCACAGAAATGGGTCCTCTCAGGACTGACCACAGAACCTCAGGTCTTCTGGGGCTATATAGTTTACAAGGTGGGGGTTGTCAGTTGAACAACATGTGCACTGCCTAAATGATCATCTGTAGGTGGGTTAAGCTAGTTATCATGGAAATAGGCAGATAATACCTACATGATACAAGAAATTGGGAAGTGGCTTAAGGGTGGAGAGTACATTCAATAGACTGAATTTAGCAGTTACAAGAAATCAGGAAGGGGATTATATTTAAGCAAACATTATAGCATCTTAACTTTTGAATTAAAATTTTATGCAACATTGAGAGTACAGGGAAGGTCACTCTGTGTCCTGCCAGAAGACCACATCAATAATTTTGGACTTGAATAAAACCAGCCTCCTTAAGAACAAAGAGAATTACAATTATTTGGGCTAATTATGATTACAGTCTGGGTAAACACATGTTCAAGAAAACCTGAAATTGTGTTATGAGGTTTTGCAAAATGGCAGACATTTATAGCTTTAAACCACAAGATAGTTAGAAATTATACTTGTTAGTCAAGAATAATTAGTCTGCCAAATGTTACACATTCTTATAAGAAAAGGATTGTGTGCAGCTTCAGTCTCTTGGTAGTTTGAAGAAGGGGTTGGTTTTACAGAGGCCAACAGAGGTTAACAATATTCAAAGATCAACTTGGCATCTGGGAGTATATATTTCTGTAGCCCTGTGCAAATGTTCAGCTGTGGATGTGTCTAAGATCTGATTAACAATGGCCTCCTGATTCTATTATAAGTGCTCTGAATGCTATTCCATTTTGCTTTCTTTTCCCGTGACAGTGGTAAAATATATGTAACATTAAATTTAAGCATTTAATCATTTTTAAGTATACAATCCAGTACCATTAAAATATATTTAGATTATTGTGAAAGCATCACCACCATCCATCTCCAGAACTTTTTATCTTCCCTAATTTGGACCTCTGTACATATTAAAGAATAATTCCCCATTTCCTTCTCCCCTTGGCCCATTGTAATCACCATTCCATTTTGTTTCTCCATGAATTTAACTATTCTAGGTAATTTACACAAGTAGAACCATATATTTGTCCTGTGTGTCTTATTTAATTTATATTAATTTCTTCTTGAAGAATGTGCCAAAATTTCATTCATTTTTAAGGATGAAAAGTATTCTATTGTATGTATATACCACATTTTCTTTATTCATTCATACTTTGATGGGAATTGGAGTTGTTCCCTTCTTTTGGCTATTGTAAATACTGCTGCTATAAACATTGGGGAAGGAGTTTAGCTCAGTTGGTAGAGTGCTGCTCTTCACTCTTTGAGGACCCAGGTTCAATCCCCAACACTTCAAAACTAGGAGAAGGATGTAGCAATCAAATTCTGAAGCAATCATGAAACAATGAGCCATGAAAAGCCTTATGAGTGTCTCTATGATGTGGGTTGCGCACCTCCCAGTCCGGCCTGGAGGTTCAGACAGGCAGCGCCACTGCACACACAGATACTAAACACAGTTCACTCAGGACACTCCGGTGAGGGGCACAGACTCCTGCGGCCCTCGGGACCCCGGAGGAGATGGAAGAAAGGAAAAGCCTCAGGCGCTTTTGCCTTCCAGGGGCAAACACCTGTGTTGGTTGTCTCGGTGGTCATGAGGAGACAGCTGTTGCTTCGTCGGTGATCAGATAGAGAGCAGGTTCTTTTCCTTGCGGACGATTGAGATGGGAGAGCGTTCTTTCCTCACCAAAGGTCGGGGGACAGCAACGGGAGAGGTGTTTCCTCATTGGTGGTCCTGGCAGGAATGGGTGAGGAGGCAAAAAAAGGATCGAGCTGCCGCAGTGCAGCTCCTTATATAGTTCACCCACTGAATGGCCTGAGCCAATCAGCTTTCAGTCCAATTGTCCAATCAGGAAGGGTTTTGTACAAACGTGCAACCAAGTTACTTTCATTTTCCCTAGATTTCAAGTATAAAAACCAGATATTCAAAAGCTGTTTTCCCAGTTTGGGAGTTTTTGTCAATTTCCTCCCAAATTTTCCCTACATATGAGTCAGACATGACTCCATGGCACCTATCAAAAATGACATAAACATTCATCTGCAAGTATCTGTTCAAAACCATGCTTTCAATTATATTGGGTGTATATTCAGAGTTAGAACTGTTGGATAATATAGCAATATTATGTTTAATTCTTGATAAACTACAATACAGCTTTCAACAGTGGCTCAGCCATTTATATATTCCCACCAACAGAGCAGAAAGGCCTTAATTTTTCTACTTCTTTGCTAACATTTTCCTTCCTTCCCTCCTTCTTTCCTTCCTTCCTCCTCTATTTTTCAGTTTCTTTCTCTTTCTTTCCTTTTCTTTCATTCATAGCTACTCTATTGTTGTCAGGTGCCACCAAGATGGATCCAACTCACAGAAACCCTATGTACAACAGAATGAAACACCACCCAACACTGTGCTATTTACACAGTCTTTCTTATGTTTAAGCCCATTTTTGCAGCCACTGTGCCAATCCATCTAGTTGAGGGTCTTCCTTTTTTTCATTGACCTGTCACTCTCTCAAAGGTGATGAATAGCTACCCTAATGAGAATGACATAATAAGTGTGGCTTCAATTTTCATTTCTCTAATGACTAGTGATGTAGAACATATTTTCATGTGTTTATTATGTATCTGTATATCTTCTTTGAAGAAATATTTATTCAAGGTTTTTGCTCACTTATGTTAGGTTTTATTGTCGCATAGTTGTAGAAGTTTCTTTAAATATATATATTCTGGATATGAATCCCTTATTACAGTCATCCCCAAACTTTTTGGCATAAGGGACTGTTTCAGAGAAGACAATTTTTCCATGGATGTTTGGAATGTTTTAGGGAGGATTAAAGCAATGGGGAGCAACTGTAAATATAGATGAAGATTTGCTCACTCACCACTTCTCAGTTCTTGTTGTGCAGTCTGGCTCCTAACAGGCCATGGGCCAGTATAAATCCATGGCTAGGAGCTGGGGGCACCTGACTTATCACATATATTATTTGCAAATATGTTTCTCTTTTTTGTGGATGGCCTTTACATTCTGTTGTCAGTGTCCTTTGATGACTAAGTCATTTTTTCTCATTATGAGGGATTAAAATCAGAGTATCACACATGCTAGGCACATGGACTACCACTGAGCTGCATCCTCATCCCTTTTTTGTTTTATTTTTTATTTTGAGATGAGTTTTCACTAAGTTGCAGAAGTTATCTCCAGCCTCGAACTCACAATCTTCCTGCCTCAGCCTACCAAGTCACTGGGATTACAAATGTGTATGATGGCACCCAGTTTATAATTTCTATTTTTGAAATTTGATGAAATTTAGCTGTTTTTTTCTTTTGTTATTGGTACCATTGGTGTTATAGCAAAGCTATCATTGTGAAATCCAGTGATAGGTCCCAGACACTGTTTTTTGAAGCTGTGGAACCTTTAGATTAGACCTAGCTGGCTGAAGTAGGTCACTGGGGTTGGGCTTTGAGATTTTACCCAGGCCCAAAGTTCTGGTCTCTGTCTGATTCCTGGTTGGCAATGATATGAGCATCTCTTTTCCTCCATGTGCTCTTGCTGCCTTCTCAGCAGAGCCTTCCTTGCCACTATGGACTGAGATCCTCAGAACCATGAGACCAGTAAATCTTTACTCCCTCAAGTTATCTCTCTCAGATAGTTTGGTCACAACAACACAAAAGCTAACACTGAGGGTAAATCATAAACAGCAAGATAGAAAAGATGCATAAGACAAGGTATGGGGGGAGCACAGAAGTTTCATGTCTTTTTTAGGAGTACTGCCTTCCAAGCACCTCCATGTGTTTATCAACCTAGAGGCTCCTCATATCTTATTGTGAAAAAATTTTTATAGATCTTAATGTCCAGCCCCTTGCCCCTTTCCAGAGGTTCATGGGTGGGGCTGAAAGTTCTAGTTCTCTAATCAGGATTTTTGGTGTTTTTTTTTTTTTTTGTAGTGAGAAAACTCATTTAAGTTTATTCTTAAATATTTCATTCTTTTTGATGCCATTGTAAATGAAATTATTAATTGATATGTAAAAACACAAGTGATGTTTGCATATTCATTTTATATCCAAAAATTTTGCTGAATTTATCTATTAGTTGTAACATTTTGGTAGTATTATCATTATCATCATGCCATTTTGGAATGATGATAATTTCTTCCTGTCTAAATTCTATATGTCTGATTTACTTTTTTCTTGCCTAATTGCTCTGGCTAGATCTTTCAATACTGTGTTGAATAGCATGGCAAAAGTGAATGTCTTTGTCTTATTCCTAATCTTGGAGGAAAAGCTTTTCCTCTGTCATCACAATATAATTTTAGCTTTGGGTTTTCTTTTCTTCCTTCCTTCCTTTCCTTCTTTCTTTTTTTCTTTCTTTTTTTTTTCATTACTTGGGGTTGAACCCAGGGCCTTGTGCTTGCATGCTTTGCAAGTGCTGTACCACTGAGCTGCACCCTTAGCTCCCCTCCCTTTTTTTTTTTACTCTTTTGAGACATGGTCTCATTAAATTATGCAGACTGCTTCTGGTCTTGAACTTGCTATCCTCCTGCCTCTGACTCCCGAGTCACTAGGATTATATAGGTGTGCACCACTGCATCTGGCTCAGTTTTTCATGTATGACATTTATTATATTGAGTTGCTGTCAGTTGAGATAATTATATATCCCCTTTCATTCTGTTAATGTGATAATTTATACTAGTTGAGTTTTGTGTGATCAACCATCCTTGTGCACAAGGAATAAGTCCTACTTCTCCATCGCTGTTGAATTGTGTTTGCTAGTATTGTGTTCAATAATTTTGCATCAATATTCATAAAATATATTGGCTTTCTCTTTTTGTATTTTTTCTGGCTTTGGTATTTGGAGAATCTTTGTCCCTTAGAATGAATTTCAGTATGTTGCACTCATCTTAGTACATCATGTTTTCTTTATGGAATACACTTCACCCTATTTTACCCTAGCCAAATCCCCCTACTATTCACATTCACATTTCAGTTGAGATGTTACCTTCTGCAGAAAAGTCTCCAATAATCCTCTCCAAGCTAGGTCAGATCCCCCTTTTTATAATACCCTTTTATCATTATGCACCTTTCTAATACTTCCAAAAATTGTCATTAGTGTAACAAATCATTGAATATCTCTCTTCTTTATAAAAATATAAATTTTCAACCAAGTGTGGTGACACATACCTGTAATCCCAGCAGTTGCACGGTGGAGAGAGGAGGACTGTGAGCTCGATGCCAAACTGGGCTACATAGTGAGTTCAAGGCTCATCTGGGCTATATACTGAAATCTTAAGAAAAATCCTTTAGCTGACGACGGTGGTGCATGCCTGTAATCCCAGTGATTCAAGGAGGCAAAAGCAGTAGAATAGTAAGTTTGAAGGCAGAGGCAGCCTATGTAATTTAGCAAGA
>VMDO01031089.1:0-20534 GCA_007922755.1 Pedetes capensis
TTTTTGTTTTATCTTGATTTTGTTTTAATATCAAAGAGTGGAGTTGCAAGAATTCAGAGCATATGGATGGGACATAATAATGAAGAGTCCTTAAAAAAGCAAAAAACAGTAAAGGACATGGGCACAGTTTATATCAATGACAGAATACTCAGTTCGAAGTTAGACAATATTTTCTATGATCAACTTCCACTTTTATGAAGTAGGAATAGTTAGATCTTGCTTAGCTCACAGAATCACTGAGAAAATTAAATGTACCAATATTGTTAAAAGATGCTAATATTTCATTCAAGGAATAGGTCCTAGAGGAGGGGACTCAGAGGGTCATATGGATTAAAAAATGCATTCAGACAGGATAGGAGTGTTAATATAAATAAAATGAATACAAAGATAACATAAATGCCAGTTACTAGTGTTGTGGAAAAACAATGTAGATATTGTATCCAAGGGCATAAAATAAAGATAAAAATAATACAAGTTCCTGCATTAAATGAAGAATCTCTAACGTGTTTCTAAAAAACCCTGGAGACATGAAAGTCAGCCTCTTTCCTTGATCTCTCCTTAAAGAAAAGGCAACTGTTAAAAAAGAATGTGGTAGATTTTTTTTAGCCCTGAAATGTACAGATGCCCATGATATATGAAATGGGAAAAAAGCAAGCTATGGAACCATATTCTTAGATAGAGTCCATTATTTATATGTATGTTTATAAACACAGACAAAAAGGTATAGAAATCACACTTTGTTCATATTGATTATCTCTAAGGGGAAAAAAATAGGACTAGGGAAAGTTGAGAAGGAGAATATTTTTGCACTTTTATATCATCTGAAAATTTTGCAATCACACCCTTTATGATCTCAAATTTTTACTGTTACATATAATATTATAGATATGATGATAAATGGACTCTCAAATTCCCTACCATTGAGAAAGGGTGGAGGTGGGGTCAGCTGAACCTTGAAGACCAAATAGGAGTTAATCAGATGAAATAGCACGCAAATGGCATGTACTTCAGAGAGGAGCATGTGCAAAGGAACAGGACCTAGAAGAGGAAAGGGAGGTCTCAAATATGTGCCATAGGTTGGTAAAAGTAAAGCTTAGAGTATATATGGGAGATGAGTGGAAGATTATGTTAGAAAGTATGCAGTGTGTGTAAGGTGTTAAGGAATTTGAATTTTATTTTGAGTTAGGAATCTATTGACAGATTTGGGTCATGGGAGTAATATGTTCCAATTTGTGTTTTGGGGCGATGTCACTGAAAACAGGTGGAGGATGGGAGGAGTGAAAGAAGAAAAGGCAAGTATGAAAGAATTGCCATAATTGAGGAAAGAGATTCTGAAGGCTGGAACTCATAGTAGAGAGTGGAATGACAGTTACCGAAGGCTATCACCTCTCCAAGCAGAAGGGAGAGAGAAATTTCAGATAGAAATTCCTAGTTAGGAATAAGTTCATGAGATCTGTTGTACAACATGGTGACTATAGTAAATAACAGTGTATTATATTCTTGACCCTTTTTCTTTTATACCCTAATATACAGACATTAAAATTAAATTAATGCTAACTTGTAAAGTCGTGTCTCCTGAACAGTTCTGCCTTTTATGCTTTAGCCTCAAATAACCAATAGTCTAACTGATATATTTTAGAATCTTTCCCTCAGATGGTTTCTGACAGATTCCTTAAAAATCAGAATGATGAGCTTAAATGAGAGTTTCCCAATTCCATTATTCTTGTTCCTCATCACAGTCTAAGAAAATCCCCTATTATTATCTATTCAATAGTTTTTGTTGACTCACATTAACTTTCATCATAAGCACCAAAACCACAGGTTTGAGGGGCCTCTTTTCTACTATAGCTTAATAAAAATATATTACAATTATAATTATAGTACCATTTTTTTGTGCAGCCTCTAAGTCTTCTCAGATAACCCCAATGGGAAATATATCTATAAAAAACAATGGAACAGTTGCTTCCAATTCTAAAATTCTATAAGCCTATGACATTTAGTCAAAATCTTATTTTGAAATGAGCCCCAAAGATGTTATAAGTGATTTGCTCAAGGCCCATCTTAGACCAAGTGTGGTCTCCAGATCACCAGCACCCATATCACTTGTCAGAAATGCAAATTCTCAGGCCACATTGAATCAGAGACTAAGGAGGTGAGGGCAGTAATTTGCATATGAAAAAGCCTTCCATGTGAATCTTATGCCCTTCTCCTAAAGTTTGAGGATAACTGCCTTCGAACCATCATATTGCATAATGCATATTGAAAGTGATCAACAGGTTTAATAAAGGTTAATGGGCTTATCAAGGTTTAACATAGATTATTTCTAGGTATAAAGAAAACCAAATGTCCTCCTTTTGCTTATCTAAATTATCTCAGTTCTGTAATAAATAAGCACTATTTTGTGATATTGAAGTTTTTAATTACAGGAGTATAGGCTGTATCTACTGCTGAGTATGAAATTGCCCCTAAAACACAGTATGTTGAAACTACACTTATTTATGATGACCCATTTTCTGTAAGACAGGAATTTGGACATGGCTCATCTGTCCTCTGCTTCACAATCTCTCACAAAGCTATAATCAAAGTGTTTGCCCAGGGTCTGTGTTCTTATGTGTGGTTTTGGTTATGTAGTCATTTGCTTCCATGATCAATCAGTGATCATTGGCACCATTCAGTTCTTCCCTGGACTAAAGGCCTCAGTTCTTCCTTGGTTCTTATCTGAAGGCAGCCCTTAATTACTTTCATAGTGGACTCGCAACACAGCATATTATATTATCAAAGTATGTAAGTATGTAAGTACGTAAGTATGTAAGTCAATAAACCAATACAGCACATCTGCTGGGGGGAAAGTAGCAGTATTTTATAATCTAATGATGGATGTGACATCCCCTCAATGTTGCCATGATTAGCAGGAGACAGAATCATTGGCAGATAAAGCAGAGGCTGACTACTTGCTCAAATAATTCCATTTATATGTGAGTAAACCCTAAAACTATATCCACACTTTTCAGTTTACAGATGAGAAAATCGAGGCACAGAATAAATCCTTTATATACTCAAGGTCAAGTTTATACTGAGACTCAAGAACTTCTAAGCTCTGTTTCAATATTCTTTATTGCACTCTGCAGCAGCCTCTAAAGCCCAGCACAGGTCCCACATCCCAAAAGCCACAGAGCACACACCACCCTCCTTCTGAAGGTTCATCAAAACCATGAAGTTTCTATGTCATTTATGTGGTATTTAATCAAATAGTGATCAAATGATTAACATTCTAGAGTGGCTGGCTGTCCACCCCAAAATCTCATCTAAGCAAGGACTGTGTCTTATGCAATGTTATTGTTTTTAGGTGCTGTGGAGTTGGATCTGACTGATAGTGACCCTATGTACAACAGAACAAAACACTCCCCAACATTGTGCCATGCCCAGAAATACTGTCAGTGCTTCTTTGCTGTTCAAAGGGTTTTCAATGGCAGATTATTTCAGAAGTAGATTGCCAGGTCCTTCTTCCTATCCTGTAGCACCTGGTATTCCCAGGCAGTCTCTCATCCAAGTATTAACCAGACTGACCCTGCCTAGCTTATGAGATCAGGTGGGATCAGATGCCAGGGTACTATGGCTGCAGACTATGCATCTTTATTTCCCTTTAAGTTCAAGGAGCTTTCTGTCCACAGAAGGAACTTAGAGAACAGTTTGCTGACAGACAAAAGTTGAAAACTGCAAGGAAGCACAAATGTTAAGAGTAAGAAAAATGGTACAGTTTGCTATTTAGAGTCATATAATATCTTCAGAATGTCAAATAAAATTTCCTAAAATAATTTCTTGTGAGATAATATGGAGTCAATGAATTAATAGGACCAAAGATCAGCATTGCCCACATTATAGAGTTCAATATGAGGAAATATGGAGACTAAGCTAATTCTCACCTCTCAGTCTCTGGCCCTGGGCTGGGTAGCATTTCTACTCCTTGGGTTCTTCATTTGCATGAGGAGACTCTTAGCTACCTTACAGGAATATAAAAGATGACAGAGAAATGAAATGCTTAGACTAATAAAAATCTGAAGTTAACATTCAAAATTTTAAAAGAGAAAACCACAATTTCCTTTTCATTCTAGTTCCAGTGCCCTAATCCATTCCCTTATCCTAAAATTTTATCTTATACAAAACAGATCCCTAAGTAAACTGGAGTATAAGACAAGTACTTACAAACCCCTCAGTAAAAACAATAGCTTCACATTTTGTCCAAGGTATTATGAATTCCTGCACATTATAAACTTGCCTCCACAAAGAAATAAGCTAGATTTTAGGGAGATGAACTATCTCATTTTTGAGACACTCTGAAATAAAAGAAAATATAATTTATAGCTTCCCCAAAATTCAAAGACAGAGGAAGTATAACTGGTACATTTAGTAACTGGTAGACCAGTTGTCCTAAACATTGGTGTAGTAGACAACACTGAAGCATTTATTTGTTATTGTCAAAACAGGTGATTTTAAAACACTAGCAGCTCAGCGAAATGGACAGCTATATAGTAGTATACAATGAAGTCTAATGATTCTATTGCTAGAAAAGTCCAGGAACACATCAGTGATGTACCTAAAGTCTTTAAAATATTCTTATTTTATACAAAAAAGGCTCTATTTCATATTAGTCCACACACAATCTTAAAAAAAGAGTCTGCATTTTTACTCACATGAACTAGTTTTTATATGCTTTACAAGATTTTAACAGATCAAGTTTTTATTTCCTACATAGTACATTCAAGATATGCAAACTTTTGATTAGTTTGGCAGCATAGAGACCAGACGCACCGTTCCTCACCTTTGGATTAACATGATGTTTTGAAACATCAAAGGAAGGAAGGAAGGAAGGAAGGGAGGGAGGGAGGGAGGGAGGGAGGGAAGGAGGGAGGGAGGGGAAGAAAAAAGAAAGAAAGAAAGAAAGAAAGAAAGAAAGAAAGAAAGAAAGAAAGAAAGAAAGAGAAAGAAAGAGAGAGAGAAAGAGAGAGGGAGGGAGGAAGGAAGGAAGAAAGGAAGGAAAGAAGGTGGGGAAGAAATGGGGGAGGGAGGAAGGGAGGAAGGAAGGACCCCTAAAAGTTTACAGATAAGCAATTTTATTTCTGGAAAACCTTGAGGTGAAGGCTAAGAGAATACCATCAATGCCAATATTTTCACTTCCCCAACTTTGTCTCCCCCCATTCCAATAAAGAAAAGAAGATTTCAGTTTTTCTCACTGGCATCTTCATAGATGCCTGAAGCGGGACAGATGGGAAATAGCTGAAAGAATGCGAACTCTTCAGGAATTCCTCCAAATGAAGAAAAAAAGTTATATCCATATTTAAATACTCCTGTTTCAACAAACATAGATAACCAAGTGCCATAGCTTAAATGTATCTTCCAAGTCCCATGTACTAGAAACTTGATCCCTAATGTGGAAAGTGGAGAGGTGGATCCTTTAAGAAGTGATCAGATCATGAGGCAGGGACAAATGCCATTATCATGGGCGTGGGTTCTTTAGGAAGAATGAGTGTTTCCTCTCTCTCTCTCTCTCTTCTTCCTTCTCTCCCTCCCTTCTCTCCTCTCCTCTCTTTTCCCGGTGTGATACCTCCCACCATTTTATGAGGCATCAAGAAGACCCTCACCAGATGCTTGTCTCTCGATCTTGAACTTCCCAGCCTCTAGAATTGTGAAAAATAATTTTCTTTTCTTTATAAATTTTGCAGTCTTGGGAGTTCTGTTACAGCAGCACAAAAGAGACTAAGACACCAAGCTAAATTTAGATTCCAAAAATTTTGCACACAAGTTAATGCCCTAAGGAGAAATAGCTCAAACTAACAGATGCTCAGTCATTTTGGGGATCTTTTAAAATACTAGAATTAAACAGTGGTTTCTTTTCCTCATAAGTAACAACAACAAAAAAAAATGATGAGATGATAGGTCTTGACCTAAAATAAAATTATCCTTCCTACATTATCCATAATATGGCAGCTACAAAGAACTCATTAAGGCCAAATAAGAAATATTTTCTAATGAAGGTAGTTTTTGTGTTAACTGAGATTAATATGTCTTCACTTTAAAAAACATTGAATTAAACAGTAGGTGATGAAAACATCTTAACTAAGTAAGAAGAAAAAGAAAAGAATCCACAACAGACCTCTCCTTGGCCTCTAGATACTCTGGTATGTAGTACTAAACTTTTTCCATGTGACTTCTATGCTACCTTTGGTAAGAGTAAGAACTCTGCTTAATTCCCTCTATAACATCAAATAAAGTTTCTCCTCTATTAGTTTCCACAATTCTGCAACTAAAAGAGATATTAATGAAGATAAAATTCCTTAATGACAATGGAATCTTGAGAAGAAAGATTACATAAAGTCACTTCAATTTTAGAGAAATCAAATATGTGGTCTTGGGAATGAATCTCTAACTTAAAATACCAGCAACTCAAAGAAAGAAATTGAATTATGTACTGATTGATGACTCTGATTATCTTTGGATCAGAGATTCAAAACTCCACTTAGAGCTGGCTGGCATGCATGTATTCAAATTCATCTAGAGTGTGGTCTATAAAGAATGCTATAGACAGGCTCTCCTGCCTCCTATTTCATTCCCATCTGAGAAACAACTGAAATCCCTTCTCAAGACCTAAGGAGAATAAGGATGTTATAACAACTGCCTCTGGGTAGATCATGGTAAATAAAGGAGTGTGGCCACTAAACAGGAATGATATATGTTTTATTCTGCTATGGGACCTTTTCATATAGTTGTTGTTGTTGGGTGCCTTCTAGACTCGTCCAACTCATAGCAACACTATGGACAACAGAACAAAATACTCCTTGACATTGTGCCAGGCATATGGTCTTTTTTCTTTAAGCCCATTATTGCAGCCACTGTGTAAATCCATCTAGATGAGGCTCTTCCTTGTTTTATTGACCCACCATCCTCCAAAACATAATGTCCTTCTCCAGGGATTGGTCCCTCCTAACAACATGTCCAAAATCCTTAAGACGCAATCTAGCCATCCTAGCTTCCAAGGAACACTCTGATTGCGCTTCATCTAGAACACACCTGTTGTTTCTACAGGCAGTCCATGGTATATTCAATATTCATCTCCAGCACCATAATTCAAAAGCATCAATTCTTCTCCTATATCCCTTATGCAATGCCTTGCTTCCAAAATCATAGAATGCAACTAAAAATATTATGGCATGAGTCAGGTGCGCCTTCATCTTCAATGTGATGTCTTTACTTTTCAACAGCTTAAAGATATCTTTTGCAACAGCTTTTCTCATCCCAATGTGTCATTTGATTTCTTGACTGCTGCTTCCTTGGATATTGATTGTAGAATCAAGTAAAGCAAATCTTGAACAAACTCAATCTTTTCTCCATTCATCATGAAGTTATATACTGACACAGTTGTAAGGATTTTTGTTGTCATTGATGTTCAAATACAATCCATACTGAAGGCTGTGTTCTTTGATCTTCACCTGTAAAAGTTTCAAATCTTCTTCAGTTTTAGCAAGCAAACTTGTGTTATCTGCATAATGTAGGTTGATAATGAGTCATCCTCCAATCCCAATGCCACATTCTTCTTCCTAAAGTCCAGCTTTTCAGACTAGTTGCTCAGCATAAAGATTAAAGAGGTACAGCGAAAGGACATAGCCTTGACACACAATTTTCTCCACTTTAAACCAGGCAGTGTTTTCTTGTTCTGTTCAAATGTCTCCTGATCCATGTACAAATTCCTCATGAGTACAATTAAGTATTCTGGTTTTCTTATCCTTCACAATGTTATCCATTATTTGTAATGACCCACACAGTCAAATGCCTTTGCAGATTCATTAAGACATATATGGACATCTTTCCAGTATTCTCTGCTCTTGGGTATTATCTATTTGACATTGGCAATAATGTCCCTGGTACCACATCCTCTTCTGAGTCTGGCTTGATTTTCTGGATGTTCCCTGTCTATATACCGCTGTCATCACTCAAATGATCTTTAGCAAAATCTTACTTGCATTTGATAAATGATATCATTCAATAACTTCAACATTCAGTTGGATCCGATTTCTTGGGAATAGGCACAAATGTGATTCTCTTCCAGTCAGTTGGCCAGATTGCTGTTTTCCAAATCTCTTGGCATAAAGAAGTTAACACCTCCAGTGCTGCATCTGTGTGCTGAAACATCTCTATTGATATTCCATCACTTCCTGGAGCCTTGTGTTTTGCCAATTCCTTCAAGGCAGCTTCCACTTCATCCTTCAATGCCATGGTTCCTGATAATGTGCAACCTCTTAAAATGATTGGTCGTCTGCCAATTCTTTTCGGTATAATGATTCTGTATATTTCTTCCATCTTCTTTTGTGTTTCCTGGGTTGTTTAATATTTTCCCTGTAGAATCCTTCACTATTGCCATTCAAGGCTTGACTTTTTCTTCAATTCCTCAAGCTTGAGAAAAACAGAGCATGTTCTTCCCTTTTAGTTTTCTATCTCCAGCTCTTTGCACATGCCATTATCATATTTGATTTTGTCTGCTTGAGCTGCTCTTTAAGATGTTCTGTTTAGTTTTTTAAGTTTGTCATGTCTTCTTTTCACTTTAGCTGTTCAACATTCTTGGGCAAGTTTCTGAGTCTCTTTTGCATGTAAATTGCTGTTTTCTTTTATCTTGTCTTTTTAATAACCTCTTGCTTTCCTCATTAATGATGTCTTTGTCATGCCACAACTCTAATGATCAAAGACCAGATGAGTGCAATGCATCAAACCTCTCCTTGAAGTGGTCTCTGAACTCAGGTGGCATATACTCAATGCCATACTTTGGCTCTTGTACACTTGTTCTAATTTTCTTAAGTTTCAGTTTGAACCTGCATATGAGCAGTTGATGGTCTGAATCACAATAAGTACTTGGTCTTGTTCTGACTTTTGATATTGAGCCTTTTCCATTACCTCATTCCAGAAATGCAGTCAATTTTGTTCCTGTATGCTCCATCTGGTGAATTCCAAGTGTATAGTCACCATTTATGTTGGTGAAAAAATGTATTTGCAATGGAAAGGTCATTGGCCTGACAAAATTCTATCCTGTGATCTCCAGCATCATTTCTGTGACCAAGGCTGTATTTTCCAACTACTGAGCCTTCGTCTTTGTTTCCAACTTTTGCATTCCAGTTACCAATAATTATCAGTACATCCCGATTGCCTGGTTGAACTATTTCAGATTGCAGAAGCTGGTAAAAATCTTCCCTATCTTCATTTGTGGCCTTAGTGGTGGGTGTGTAAATTTGAATTTTAGTCATATTAACTAGTCTTCCTTGTAGGCATATGAGTGTTATTCTACCACTTACAACAGTGTACTTCAGGACAGATCTTGAGGGTTCTTTTGTGTGTCTGTGTGTGTGGTTGTTGTTGTTGTTGTTGTTGTTGTTGTTGTTGTTTTATGATGATGAATGTAACCTCATTTCTCTTTGACCTGTCATTTCTGGCATTGTAGACCATATGATTTTCTGATTCAAAATGGCCCATGCAAGTCCATTTTAGCTCACTGATGACTACAATATCAATGTTTATACCCTCCATTTCCTTCTTAATGATTTCTAATTTTTCTAGATTCATCTTACATATGTTCCACATTTCAATTATTAATGGATGTTTACAATTGTTCCTTCTCATCTAGAGTTGTACCACATTAGCAAATGGAGATCCCTGGGGTTTTACTCCATTCTGTCATTAAGGCTGACTCTACTTTGAAGAGGCAACTCTTCCCCTGTTATCTTTTGAGTGCATTGCATGTCAAATAGCCCTAGAAACATTTTCTTTTTTTCTAAAAAGATAACTAGAATTTTCCAAGTCTTCTTTGTCACGCACTCTGCTAAGAGACTGGACATTTGACATGCTATCTTAGTCCTTGTAATCCTGTAGCATAGGTGTTTCATTCTAATTTTATACATAGAATACCCAAGCCTCAGAGAAGGGTAAAAAATAGAAGGTGAATAATAATTTCACAAGTCACAGTATGAATAAAGCATGAGCTTATTATCATCAACACCCATAAAGGCAGCCATTCCAAATATGAATAAAATAAATATTTTTCCTTTTTCTTTTTTAGGTGAAACTGTTGAAGAATCTAATATTTATTAAATAGATGCAGAATAAATTAACTAAGGGTTTTTTTAACCCGAAGATACAATTAACAACTTTGAAATTTCAGACGGCTGTCACACAAAGACTAAACACTTGTTCAGTATTTCTCCAAAAGGTAGAACTTGAACAAAGGGATAAATATAAGCAACCAATAGGCTGCAGAGTGGTTGTATAAAGTATACCACTTATCTTGACAGTTTCTTTCCCAATACTACATTTCACATTAAATTTTCCATACTTCTGAGAGGAGACATTACAACTTAATACTTCTTATGAATGTCTTAAGTTACATTTTCATTGCAAGTTTGGCACTGCCAGCAATGACTGTACTCCCACTATTGGGAAAAATATGTAAAGTTAGTAAACTGGTTTACTAAGGAAATAGTCTGTTTTTCAGATATATGGTATTTCTGTATTCCACATTAGTAATTCTCTGAGGTGGGAAAGGGAATAAAGCATGTTTCTGTAAGAGTGTGAATCACAATTCCCAGAAATTCACATCCTGCCTGTGGGGACAGTCCTCTCCAGCCTCCAAATGAATCACTATAACTATCAACTAATGATACAGATGGAAGTGTGGTGTGTGCTGGGGCAGAGAAATGGCAGTTGACAAGCCCTGTTCTACATGAAGCAGAAAGACTTCTTTTATGAGTCACTAAGAAATATAAACTAAGTACATAATACTGACAGGATCCATACAAATTGTTAAATGTTACAGCATGAGAATAGTTTCAAATATTCAGCATAATGTTTAAAGACAAAATATATAGGGAATACTTTACATTAACACGCGCCAAGATCACTGCTCAATGTTTCTTCTATCTCTCTATGCCAAATGGTAATATAAATCTGCTTTATAGGCCACATGCAAGTAAGATACAAATTTCTATGCAATAAATTGCCTTAAATAATGAAAATAAGAGCATTCACATATATAATGGAGTGTTAGAAGTATGTCATAATGCATAAAGTATTCATTGCTGTTGGGAATTACTCTACTGCTTACAAAGCACTTCCCATGCAGTATTTTGTTAAATGTAATAACTCAATATCTTACTGAAAAGCATTATTCCAGTGAAAGGAAATGTTAGTGGTTTGCATTCAGTAGGGAAAGGTGGCCTTCTCTCTTATATTGAATGGTCATGAGAAGAAGCACACATGGCCTTTTACCTAATGGGCCACATGCCCAGTTGGGTAAGTTAGCTCTGGGAAGTTAGTAGAAGGAGGTAGTTGTTCCTTTGCATGTACTCCTGTCTCCAGGCACCTGTTTTATGTGGCTTAAATGTTCCTGTTATACCCGCACCTCTCAATTTGCATGAGAGTCAACTAGAAATGGCTAAAAGACTTCAACATAAAACCAGAAACCTTAAAATTACTAGAAAAAAGATAGTAAACATGCCCCAACACATAGGCATAGGAAAGTATTTCCTTAACAATTGTTCACAAATCACACCAAGAATTGACAAATGAAATTACGTGAAAATAAAAAGCATCTGTACAGCAAAGGAAACAATCAACAGAGTTAAAGAAAAACCCACTAAACAGGAGAAAATCTTCACATCCTACACATCTGACAGAGGACTAATTTCTAGAATTTACAAAGAACTCAAGAAGCAAATCTCAAGAAAACAAATAAGCCAATACACAAGTGGACAAAGGAAATGAACAGATAGCCCTCAAATGAAGAAGTTCTTAAAGCTAAGAAGCACATGAGAAATGCTCAATATACATAGCCATTAGGGAAATGCAAACCAAAACAACTCTGAGATTGCACCTAACTCCAGTAAAAATGGCCAAGATCAATGAAACAAATAATAACAAATGTTGGTGAGGATGTGAAGAAAAAGGAACCCTCTTACATTGTTGGTGGGACTGTAAATTGGTTCAACCACTTTGGAAATCAATATGGAGATACCTCAGAAAACTAAAACTAGAACTGCCATATTACCTAGTTATACTACTACTGGGAATATACCCAAAGGGAGACAAAGTCTTCATACCACAGAGACATCTGTATCTCCATATTCAATGCAGCACTCTTCACAATAGCAAGGATATGAAACCAACCTAAGTGCCATCAATAGAACAATAGATAAAAAAATTATGGTACATATACACAATGGAATACTACTCAGCAATAAAAAAATGAAATAATGTCTTTTGCAGCAAAATGGATAGAACTGGAGAATATCATCTTAAGTGAATCAACACAAGCTCAAAAAGAGAAATACTATATGTTCTCACTCATATGTGGGAGCTGAATCTTACTTAAAGGAAGAAAAAATCCTTTACATAAATTGATATACAAAAATGCATAGTTAAACTTAGCAAAGGAGGGACAATATAAAGAGTAAAAAACAAGAGGGAGGGAAATAGCAAAAGGAAGCAAAGATTACCGAAGGTGGGATGAGGAGAAGAAACAACGTAGAGGGATAAAGAGGAAGAGGATAATCTCAATGTAAATGATGCAACTTCATGAATACATGGGAAAAACAGAAGAATATAACCCAAATATGCATATGAGTTTTACTACACATTAGTTAAAAGGTTCCATAAACCTTATAAATTGATAAGAGGGTAACCAAAAGTGATATAATAGTTGCAGAATGGAAAAAGCAATGCTGTGCTACACTGTACCCCACCAACACTTACCAATAAAGAGAGAAAAAAATGTTCCTGTCATTTCTGTTATGCAATTCAAGCAACTGAGCACCTTAAGTTTTTTCAACAATTTTTCCCTTTGAAGTTTCACCAGTAGGGCTGCCAAAAATCAGTCTTCTCCTCCTAACAACATACATTATGGCACATCAACATCACTACTGCTCCTTCCCATTTGCCAGCAATGACAATAATGTCCATAGCATCCACAAAGGCCAAGTAACTGACAAGTAATCAGGGATGGCAAATGAGTTACACAGCAACCCCTTCAGTAGGCTTCCATAGTATATTTGTGGAAACTTTCTTGGAGTCTTAATTTTTAATTTTTAATTTTTAATAAGAATTTTATAAGTAAATAATACTTAAGTACAACAAAAGCTCATGCAACCTTCTGCCACCAGAATATGATGTCAAGCTGGCATTATTCTTTATGTCAAGCTGATAATTTATGGAACAATAGTTTATATCACAACTATCCTATTGCTGATATGCTATGACTTATTAGGGTATTAAAAAACTTCATTACTCATGTCTTTTGTCATTTCTATACCATTCTCAGGATCAGAAAAGAAAATGACATGCTGGAATACAATACTTTTATGGTACATTCGTACTGAATTCTGGAAGCCCAACACTAAGGAGATGAGTAAAGTTTAACAGATAGCACAATTCATGACAGATTTTGATAATAAAATGATGAAAGCATTAGTAAATGTTCATGATGATAAAATGGTGATGATATAAAATAGGATGAAAGATAAGGAAGCCACAGAATTCCTTCTTTCTCCACTAAGCCATGTCCACCACTTCCTTTAAAACTCAGCTCAGTAAGACAAAAACTATATGTACTTCATGTAGTTACTAATCCATGTATTCAGACTGACCACTTAATCTGGAAGAAAGAATATCTGAATTGACAGATCCATCTATAATATTTAACATTAAATTAATTAAAATAAAACAATTTCAGCTCCAACTGAAACCCAACCAACTTAATCGCTAACTATTCACTGATCCACTATTCATGTATTCTATTTCTATTCCATCATTTGCACCAGCTTCTTCATGTCATAATTTTTTCTAAAATTACATCAGATTACATATGTTGGCTTCCTATCTCACAGTAAATAGAATCTGTGACTCATATTTTTAATGCTACCAATTAAACCTGGCTCAGAGCTCTATACATCATAGGTGTTTAGTAATTAAGTTCAAGTTTATAAATATATACATATTTAGCAGCTATTTGATGTGAATAACAGACTTGCAAAAGGCAAAAATGAAAAAGGCATGGTACCTTTCCTTGCACTCATGAAACTTAACATTTAGTAGAAAAAAGAGATTTGTGCACAATTTACAAAAATACAAGGTACAGTGCAGTAACTGCACATGTAAGTAGCTCATTTATGCACTAATGCTTTTTTTTTAAAGAGGTATTTGCTCTAGTAATTACAGAAGAAGAACATTTCCTTTTGTTTGGTTGGTGGGTTGGTTTTTTGAGACAGAGTCTGGCTATGTACCCCAGGCTAGCCTTAAACTCACAGCCCTCCAGACTCAACCTCCCAAGTGGGATTACAAGCATGCACCATCACACCCAACCTCAAGAAGAATAATTTCTTCTTACTTAAAAGACCAGGCAGACCTTTGAAGTAAACAAGGTGAGGCATGTCAGAAAGACAAAAACAGAGGAGGGCATATCAGACTGAGGCGCAGCAAGTACCTAGATAGTCAAGAGTACAAATTACCCTCAGAAAATATGGAGAAGTATAATATACCAACACAGTATACAAGTGGAGGAAAGTGTGATAACAGTATGAAACTTTAGTTGAAGTCTTCATGGAAAATGCTGGAAGTCATACTAAATAGTTCTGTGAGCCATCACTGTTCAATCTTTTTTTCAAAAAAAAAAAGCTTATCTGTTATTAAATGGTCAGAAATGTTGGGAAAATGTGCACACTATGGTCTCTTGAAAATATTCTGCACGCATTAGACCATTAAAATCTCTGAGAGGTCTGATGACAACGTAACATTTTTAGCATTTTTAACTCAAAAATTTCTCAAGCTCTATAATTCTTTCCAATATTTTGTTTCTTCCATAATATCTTTAACAACTTGAGGATCTAAACTTCTATAGAATATGGTTTGTGAAATGCTGTTCTAGGCAAGAGGGATTGGTAATTTACTTGGATGCAAGGGAGTAATGGGGACTTACTCATGTTAAGTATATGATCATGGATTGCCCATTTAAAAAGTAAAATGAGGCAGGCGTGGTGGTACATGCTTATAATCCCAGCATTCAGGAGGCTAGGGCAGAAGAATTGACACAAGTTTGAGGCCAGCCTGGCTTGGCAAATTCTAGGCCAGCCAGAGCTACACAGTGAGATCCTGTCTCTAAACAAACAAATAAATATTCAAAAAATTTTTTAAGTTTTTAAAGAATTTCAAGTAATATGAACTCACTAACGAGGCCCATAAATCCAAGCCACCAATGAATCAGCCCTGCAAGCCTGAAAAGAACAAGGGTAGGATAAGTTAGGGTGACCCTTAATGATGATGATGATGATAAAGTGTATAAATGTATAAAGTCTATCATTTTAACCATTTTAAATACACATTGCAATAACATTAAATAGATTCCCATTCTGAGGTAATCATCACTACTATCCCTCTCCAAAATTTTTCTATCATCCCAATCTGAAACTCTACCCATTAAAAAAAATAGCTCCCAATTCCTTCCTTACCATCTCAACAAATTAGACTGCTCTAGGTACCTCATATAAGTGAATCATACAGTATTTGTACTTTTGTGTCTTGCTTATTTCATGTAGCATAATACTTTCAGGAGACTCATTTTTAAAACAGATGGCCAGAGGGCCATAAAAAAAAATTAAGAATCACACATTACAAGTAATCCTAGTTAGAATTACTAACAAAAAGTTAAGCAATACAAATATAAATGTGTCACAGTGAAGAATATAAAGACATTAAAAGTTTCCTTAAGGGGCAATCCTCTAATAAAAAGGGAAGAAAGGTAAAGAGCTTAAGATATTTCCTCCCTTGCTATATAATTTATTGGGAGTTTGTGTCAGTTTGTCATTTTCTGGAGACTAATCAACATCATACAAAGCCTTCAAAAAGCTTTGCTTGTGTTTAAATATCTAGCATACATCAAATATCACAGAAGCCATTGAAGTCACTGTACAAGATCTAACGGAAATGATAACATCGACTGAGGATCATGCTTTCTTTTATCCCAAATGGCTATCTTTCAAGTCCTAAAAAGCAGAACATAATCTGATTACCATGCAAATATCAAAGGCAAAAACATGGCTGCTTTATAGCTCTGAGAAGCTCTCATAGGGAAAGCCAACAGAAAAAAGGAAGGATGCTTGTTATAAGAAAGAAAAACTGAAAAAAGAGGGAGGTATCAAGGTATATTTCTTTTGTATTCTCTATATCCCCTGACACCACAGCATCAAGCCTAAATCATTTTACACCTAGACCAATTGAACTATTGGTCCTAAGTGGTCTCCCACCTTGGTCCTAAGACCCTAACTCTCACCACCACATTTTCCCACTAAAGCATCCTTCAAAGGGTGGTCAAAACATTGTCCCATGAAAAACATCACCACAGTAATATTCCTCGGTCAAAATCTTTTTTATTTTTACTGTTAATATGTTTTGGCTGTGTTTATATTTGTAACTGATACATGTATAGGATCCGATGTCCATGCTTTCTATGTTTCTATTTTTTAAATTCCTCTTTATAAATGTTGGTGAAGTACAGAGTAATAACGCTTTTCCTATTTCCATTATGCAACTATCACATCACTTTTGGTTACACTTTCATCAACTTATATATTTCACAGAACTTATGATTAATATATACTAGAAAATTGTATGCAATTATGAGTTAAATTGCCTTTTTTCCCATGTATTTATATAGTCATAACATCTATTTTGAGACTATCCTCTCCCTCTTTATCCCTCCACATTATTTCCCCTCCCCTTGCCTCCTTCCTCAAACTGCACTGCCCCCTGCTAGGCCGCTCCCCACTTCTATCTACTCTGCTTTCATTTTCTCCTCTTAGATATGTCTACTTGATCATTTTTATATGTTTTTCTTCCTGTATGTTAGAGTTAACTTCCACAGATAACTGAGAGCATATGCTATTTCTCTTTTGCAGTCTGGGCTTGTTTACTTAAGGTGATATTGTCTAGTTTCATCTATTTTACTGCAAATGACATTATTTCATTCTTTTTATGGCTGAGTAATATTTTATCCAATGTCAAGCAGTTAAAGTAAAAGCAAGACATGATGAAATTAAGGAACTAAACAGAAGATTTCAAAAGGCAGCTCGAGAAGATAAAATCAAATATTATAATGGCACTGCAAAGAGCTAAAGATAGAAAACCAAAAGAGAAGAACATGCTGTTTTTCTCAAGTTTAAGGATTGTAGAAAAAATTCAAGCCTTGAGTAGCAATAGTGAAGGATTCTACAGGGAAAATATTAAATGACACAGGAAACATCAAAAGAAGATGGAAAAAATACACAGAGTCATTATGCAAAAAGGAATTGGTGATGACCAATCATTTCAAGAGGTTACACATGATCAGAAACCAATGATACTGAAGGACAAAGTTGAAGCTGCCTTGAAGGGACTGGAAAAACACAAGACTCCAGGAATTGATGGAATACCAATAGAGATGTTTCAACAAACAGATGCAGCACTGGAGGTGCTAACCTGTTTGTACCAAGAGATTGGAAAACAGCTACCTGGCCAACTGTCTGGAAGAGATCCATATTTGTGCCTATTTCCAAGAAGGATATCCAACAGAATGCAGAAACTATGGAATAATATCATTAATACCAAATGCAAGCAAAATTTTGCTAAAGATCATTCAAAAGTGATGACAGCAGTATATAGACAAGGAACTGCCAGAAAATCAAGCCATTTTAACATGATATTAACTATAGGTTTGCCCTAGATGGCCTTTTTGATGTTGAGGTATTTCCCTATTATGCCCATTTTATCCAGGACTTTTATCATGAAAAGATGTTGCACTTTGTCAAAGGCCTTCTCAGCATCAATTGAGATGATCGTGTGATTTCTGTCCACAAGTCTCTTGATATGTTGAATTGCACTGTCTGATTTTCCGATGTTGAACCAGCCTTGCATCTGTTGAATGAAGCCCTCTTAATCACAGTGTGTGATCCTTTTTATATATTGCTGAATTTGGTTTGCTAGAATTTTATTGAGGATTTTTACATTAATTTTCATCAGGGAAGTTGGTCTATAGTTCTCTTTCTTTGATGTTTCCTTGTCTGGTTTTCATGTCAGTGTGATACTGGCTTTGTAGAACAAGTTTGGACATGTCCTTTCATTTTCTGGTTTTATGAAATAGTTTGATGAGAATAGGTACTAATTCTTCTTTGATGGTTTGATAGAATTCTGCTGTGAACCCATTGGGGACTGGGCTTTGCTTTGTTGGAAGATTTTTTATTACTGTCTCTATTTCAGTGAATTTAATGGTTCTGTTTCAATTATTTATGTCTTCCAGTCTTAATTTTGGCAATTCATACATGTTGAGAAACTTATCCATTTCTTCCTTATTTTCATTCTTGGGGGAGTACAAATTCTCAAGGTATTCTCTGATGATCTGAATTTCATTGGTATCCGTGGTTAGGACTCCATTCTCATCTCCAATTTTTTAAATTTGGGTCTTTTCTTTCTTTCTTTTAGTGAGATTGGCTAGGGAGTGTCTATTCTATTAACCTGTTGAAAGAACCAGCTCTTAGTCTCATTAATTCTTTGAACTGTCTTTTTAGTTACTAATTGGCCAATCTCTGCCTTGATCTTAATAATTTCTGTCCAAGTACTCCTTTTTTGGTTGGCTTGTTGGTGGCCTTGTAGTGCCTTAAGATGTGTAGTTAAGTAATTTTATTGTGCCTCCCCTACCTTACTGATGAAGACACTCACAGCTATGATCTGCACTTTTAGAACTGCTTTTGCTATATCCCATAAATTTTGGTAGGATGTGTTTTTGTCCTCATTTGATTGCAAAATATTTTAATTTCCTCTGATTTCTGATGACCCATTGATCATTCACCAGTGTATTATTTAGTCTCCATGAATTTGTAACATCCCTGAAATTTTTCTTGCTTTTGAGTTCTAATTTTATTCCATTGTGATCTGATAAGGTACAGGGGATGATTTCTATTTTTCTGTAATTGTTGAGGCCACTTTTTGTGAACTGAAATGTGGTCTATCTTAGAAAATGTTTCACATAGTGCTGAAAAGAATGCGTATTCTGTATTTACAGAATGGAATATTCTGTAGACATCTATAAAGTATAGTTGGTATATGGTGCTACTTAAATCCATCATTTCTTTGTTGATTTTTTTGCCTTGATGACCTATCTCTTGGTGAAAATGGGGTGCTAAAATCTCCCATAATCATTGTGTCTGGCCCAATATGCTCCTTTATCTCCAATAAAATTTGTTTTACAAAGCTACGTGCACCTGTATTTGGTGAACAAATATTAAGTATTCTTATGGGCTCCTGGTTGACTATTACTTTTACTAATATGTAGTGTTCTTCTTTGTCTCTTCTATTTAGTTTGGGATTGAAGTCTAAGTTATTAGAAATTAGTGTTACTACTCCTGCCTTGTTTGTTTGTTTGTTTCCCATGTTTGGTATATTATTTTCCAGCCTTTAATTTTCAGCCTTGTAGGGTCTTTATGGATGAAGTGAGTCTCTTGAATGCCATATATTGAGAATTTATGTTTTTTGATACAATGGTCTATGCCTCTTGAAGGATGAGTTAAGATCATTTACATTGAGAGTAATTATTGAGAGGAGCTTATTATTCTGCATCATTTTATGGTTTGTTTCTATTTTTTGATTCAAATTTAAACTACTGTTTTCTTAAATTCCCCTCATATTTATTTTTCCTTCCTTTGATCTTGTATTTTGGGTTGTCTTACCTCTCCCATATATGATGTTTCCTTGGGGAGCCCCTGCAATGCTGGCTTGGTGGCCATGAATTGTTTAAGCAAGTCAATACCATGGAATGTCTTGAACTCACCATCTATTTTAAACACTAGCTTCACTGAGTAATGTAATCTTGGCTGGCAGTTATTCTTTTCAGGATGTTAATGATGTCTGACCAACTTTTCCTTGCCTTTAAGGTTGTTGTTGAGAAATCAGCCATTATTCTGATGGATTTGCCTTTGTGAGTTGGCATTACTCTCTTGTAGCTTTTAGAATAGATTCTTTGCTTTCTAGATTTAGCATTCCAATTATAATGTATCATGGAGTGGATCAGTTCTGATCTACTCTATTTGGAGTTCTGAATGTTTTACTTGTATAAATATCTATTTCTTCCCTAAGGTTTGAGAATTTTTTATCTAATAACTTTTTGTATAGATTTCCTAATCCTCTCATGTTGTTTTCATCTCCTTTGTGAACCCCCAGATTCACAGGTTGTGCTTCTTCATTTTATCGAAGATCTCTTTTTTTTATTTTATATTTTAATTTATTTTATTTTATTTTTTATTAGAAATTTTTAATGTACATCATAATGTGATTCATTTTGACATGCTTTTCATTGTGACAATTTTCATATATGCAATTTGATAAGCATTATTCATATAGGTTACCCCTTACCCTCCTCTATGTTTCCCCCCTCCCCCCTTCCTATCTAAGTTTCCCATCCAAGTCTTCTCTATCTTTTACTATAT
>VMDO01031090.1:0-20498 GCA_007922755.1 Pedetes capensis
ATATCCTTGCTATTGTGAAGAGTGCTGCATTGAATATGGAGATGCAGGTGTTTCTGTGGTATGATGACTTGTCTCCTTTTGGGTATATTCCTAGTAGTGGTATAGCTGGGTCATATGGCAGTTTTATTTTTAGTTTTCTGAGGTATCTTCATATTGATTTCCAAAGTAGTAGTTAGGAATCAATCTAGCCTAAGACCCTGAAGATCTCTAAAAAGAAATTCCAAAAGATAAAAAAAAATTACAGAGGATACTAGAAGGTGGACCTCCCCTGCTCATGGATTGGGAGAATGAGTATTGTAAAAATTGCTATACTACCCAAAGCAATTAACAGATATAATGCAATTCTCGTGAAAGTCCCAATGACAGATTTTGTAGAAATAGAAATACATAATCCAAAAATTCATAGGAAAACACAAAAGACCACATGTAGCCAAAACAATCTTAAGCTGCAAAACCAATGCAGGCAGAATCACAATTCCTTACTTTACACCCCAGGGCTATAGTAGCAAGAACAGCTTGGTACTGGCACATAAATAGGCTTGAAGACCAATGGTAAAGAACTGAAGACTCAGAGATATACCTATGCAACTTCAATCACCTGATCTTTGATAAAGGGGCTAAGGATGCAAAATGGAGAAAAACAGCCTCTTCAACAAATGATGCTGGGAAAACTGGATATTGCAGAAGGATGAAAATAGAACCATATCTCTCAATTTGCATGAGAGTCAACTCAAAATGGATAAGATACCTCAACATAAAACCAGAAACCTTAAAACTACTAGAAGAAATTAGAGGAAACCTGTTACAACACATAGGCATAGGAAACCATTAACTTAACAAGACTCTGATTTCTCAGGAAGTCACATCAAAAATTGAAAAATGGGAGTACATGAAATTAAAAAGCTTCTGTGCAGCAAATGAAACAATAAACAGAGTTAAGGGAGAGCCCAATGAATGGGAGGAAACCTTTACATTCTACACATCTGATAGAGGATGAAATTCTAGAATTTACAAAGAGCTCAACAAAGCAAATCCCAAGACAACAAATAACCCAATACACAAGTGGGCAAAGGAAATGAACAGGCAATTCTCAAATGAAGAAATACATAATTCTAAGAAGCATGTGAAAAAATGCTCAATATCCCTTGCCATTAGGGAAATGCAAATCAAAACAACTCTGACATTCCACCTTACTCCAATAAGAATGCCCAAGATCAACAAAACAAATAATAAGAAATGCTGGTGAGGATTTGGAGAAAAAATAATCCTCTTACACTGTTGGTAAGACTGTAAATTTGCAAGTACTTGTTTAATAAGATTTCAGTTGCCCAGGAAACTGCACCAAGAATTAACAAATGGGATTACATAAAACAGAACAAATTTGTACAGTAAAGGAAACCATAGAGTAAAGGGAAAGCCCAGAAAATTGGAGAAAATCTGCATCCTACACATCTGACAGAGGATTAATATTAGTATATACAGAGAACTCAAGAAATTAAACACCAAAGTAGTAAATATTCCAGTAAATAGTTGGGCCATGGAACCAGAGAGACACTTCTCAAAAGAAGAAGTATAAATGCCCAATAAACACACACAAAAAATGTTCAATATCTCTAGCCATTAAGGAATTGCAAATAAAAAGTACACTGAGATTTCATCTCATACCAGTAAGAATGGCCAAGATTAACAAAACAAACAAAACAAGGGCTGGTGAGGATGTGGTGAAAAAACAGTACTTTTATACTTCTGCTGGGACTGTAAATTAGTTCAGCCACTATAGGAATCGGGCTGGGATTTAGCTCAGTTGGTAGAGCACTGCGCTGCAGTCTCTGAGGTCCTGAGTTCAATTCCCATCACTGCAAAAATGGGAGAAGGACCTGGCAATCCATTCCCAAGGCAATCCCCAAACAGTCAGCCATTGAAAACCCTATGAGGGTCTCTATGAGTCGGATACTGAACTGATGGCACCTAACAACAACAACTATAGGAATCAGTATGAAAGTAACTTAGATAACCAAAAACAGAACTACCTTATGATCCATCTCCACCACATTCTAGGAATATGTCCATAGGAAGATAGTCATCACATGACAGGGACACTTGCACTTCCATATTTAATTCAGTACTATTCACAATTGTAAGGGTATGGAATCAACCCAGATGTCCATCAATAGAGGTTTGGATTAAAAAACTTAGTATATATACACAATGAAATATTTTTCATCATTAAATTATGTAATTTGAAACAAAATGGATGAAACTAGAAAACATCATTTTAAACAAAATAATCCAGGCTCAAAAAGAGAAACATTGTATGTTCTCTCTCATATGAAAGACCTAAATCTACTTTACAGAAAAAAAAATTATGCGTATGGGGTGTGTGTGTGTGTGTGTGTGTGTGTGTGTGTGTGTGCGTGTGTGTGTGTAATCTTACTTATTGAAGATTGGAAAATACCAGTGGACCCAGAATGAGGGCAGAGAGGACTAGAGGGAGGGAGTAGATGTTGGGAATGGGGGGAGTAACTCATGGTTACATATAACTGTTATTACATGTTAATTAAAAATTTTCCTGTTACTTTTTTGTTTATTTTGTTCTGTAAAATATTTCAGGTGATGGAAGTGCAAGCAATCCCAATTTGATGGTTACATAATGAAGGTATCATTTGGATTATCATTCTATATCCCACCAATATGTATAACTAAAATACTGACTTAAAAAGCGCACAGCATTTTTCTATAAAAGAAAAAGACCTGAAAAGTTCGAAGCACTATACAGTTTTCTTTTAAACTTCTAATATATTTATCATCTTTCCTTACTTGTAGGAATGAGTCTTATCAAGCCACCCTTAGGTAGAATTGTTAAATATGTATATTTTTTTGGCATTTGACAACATCTATTGATTTCATGATCAAACAATATAGATAACATGCCCTTCAACCCCAGTGCATCAATACTTTCTTTATTCTGTCAGACACACTTCTCTGATGCACCATCCTAAAGAGCTGGGCCAGTTTGGGCCTATTTCTTTATCTGGGTTCTCATGCCATCTTCTCACTCAGAGCCCTAAAGTGTGAACTAATTATACTTCATGAATTGATTCCAACACTTAACAGAAAACTGTAAGAGACAAAATCCTCAAACCCAAATTGTTGTTAGGTGCTGTTGAGTTGGGTCTGACTCATAGCAACCCTATGTACAACAAAAAGAAACACTTCCCAACACTGATCCATGCCTGGCATTATGTTCTCTGCTATTTATAGGGTTTTCAATGGCTGATTGTTTCTAGGTTGTTTCAGGAGTGGGCTACCAAATCCTCCTGTTTTATTTGATGCTGGGGATAGATCCCAGGGCCTCAGACAGCAGAGAGCAGCACTCTACCCCTGGTTCAAACGCAAATTATAGAACTGAAGAAATATCTCACTGAATGAAATTTGAAGTATTTGAACAAGTTTCTTAGAAATGGAGTTTTTAGTTTAGTTTAGTTTAGTTTTTGTGGCACTTGAGGGTTTAATACAAGGCCTTGCAAATAACTTAAAATGCTCTATCACGGGGTTCCACCCCCCTAGTCCATTTTTGTTTTATTATGTATTTTGAGTTAAGGTCCCACTAAATTAGGCCAGGTAACTCTGCCCTCAAACTCATGATCTTCCTTCCTCTGTCTCTCAAGTTGCTGAGATTAGAGGTGTGTGTTACCAGGCGGAGCTAGAAATGGGGCTCTTTAATTTACTCTATTTAAATCATACTACAAAGAAATTTTTAAAAATAAATTTATGTATAGTCTTTCATGAAGCATCTGTGTCTAAATATTACTATGGTTCACTTTAATTTCAGGATAAGTGAATTAGTCCCTCAGATTCTTGGCTATATACAGAAAATAACTTCCTACTTTGGTATGTAACTTTAGAGTAGTATTATCAGCATTCTTGGTTTTCATTATTGTTTAATGTATTTGCTTACAAAAGGACTTCGAATAAGACATAAAAACCTTTATGATGTTGCTGTTGTTGTTAGGTGCCGTCAAGTCGCGTCTGACTCACAGCGACCTTCATAGGGTTTTCAGTGGCAGATTGTTTTGGGATTGCCTTGGCAGTGGGTTACCATGTCCTTCTCCCATTTTTGCGGTGCTAGGAATTGAACTCGGGACCTCAGAGACTGCAGAGGGCTCTCTACCAACTGAGCTAAATCCCAGCCCAAAAACCTTTATAGAGCAGTCCAAAATATGCTAGCTGACAAAGTTGTTTGGCCCATACCATATGGTTCTCTATGAGTGTTAGTTTTCTGTGTAATTTGTTGGCTGAAATTTCTGTGAAAGAAATAAATAATGTGAGCATAAAAGAAGGGAGATTTATCCTGACAACAAAATGAATATTAACTCTGGACTTCTAAGATTAAAATGTTAATAATGATTATTGTGCTTTTCCACAAATATAATACATGAAAGTCTACTTTTACTGTGGTATAAAGGGCAATCGTTGATGTGTGACTACATACAAAGATTAGTAAGGGGTGATTACTTTTTCAGGATATGCATAAAAAATCAAGCATGAGTTGATATTCAAACTAAAATTCTAAAGCCATATCATGTGCTCAGGGGCATTCCATTGTGCTGTGTCCTTTTCTCTGGGAATATTCTATTGGATTCTGTCAGAGATTGTGCATGGTCAATAAACTGGATTACAAAGTGTCTTTATTAAGAGTGATGTTAAAATTAATACAAATGACCTAAATGTGAAAGAAAAATAAGTTAAATGAAGAGAAATGGTAAAAAAAAGAGTTAAATGAAGCATTTAGTGGTAGGATTCCAGGCAATTTACAGCTTTTTGACTGATGTTATTTTCTGTTTAAAGAGATAGGTAACTTGTAAATTTTTAGATAAATTTAGGATTTAAAATGTGAGTTGGAATATAGAAAGTTAAATATATATATTTTTAAAATTATTTTCCATTGAAGGAAAGATGCACATGCTAATATGCATTCATATCTAAATATCAACATATGGAGTTATATATATATATATAGTAGGTTTTACCTTTTATCATTCTAAGAAATAGTCTAATTTGTGAAAGCCATTGCAAGTAATGAATATTCAAAAAATATATAGTTTTCTAATTTTATTTTTATTTCTCCTTTCTTATTTTCAATAAGTCTTCCTATAGTTTCTTCTTTTTTTTGTGGTGCTCAGGGTTGAACCCAGGGCCTCATGCTTGTATGCATTCCAAGTGCTGTACCAGTGAGCTGCACCCTCTAGCCCCCTTTTTTTTTTTTTTTTTTTTTTTTTTAGATAGGGTCTTGCTGAATTACGCAGACTGCCTCTGGTCTCAAATTTGCCATCCTCCTGTCTCTGCCTCCTGAGTCGCTGGGATTACAGGCATGTGCCACCACCTGGCTATAGGTTCTTTTTATACCCATGAAATATGGAAATTATTATTTCACTGGAATTCTAGAGCTACAGAATGTTTTTAAAGTCACCATTTCCTAACCCTAAGCAAACCAGAGTGAGTTTTCTTAATAGTAATCTCAATTATAGTCCATCCTCAAGTTTTCTATGAAATTTATATTTTGAGTGAGTGAGATTCATTTTAAACATTTTGAGACTACTGCAAGAGGCAATGTGCAGTGCCTTGTTTGTCCAAGGTCAACTATTTTATGTTGTTGTTGTTGTTGTTAGGTGCCATCGAGTCGGTATCCGACTCATGGCGACCCTCATAGGGTTTTCAATGGCTGAGTGCTTCGGGATTGCCTTGGGAGTGGATTGCCAGGCCCTTCTCCCATTTATGTGGTGCTGGGAGTTGAACTCGGGACATCAGAGACCGCAACGCAGCGCTCTACCCACTGAGTTAAATCCCAGCCCCAACTATTTTATAGTACTTAAAAATGTTAAACAGTAGAAAAATTGATGTTTTTGAACATGTGTTCTTATTTTAAGAGATTACATAACGTTTTGATTATTTGTAAATTACAATTTTTCTTGTTCTCTTCTGGGCTAGGTACCAGGGAGGAGTCCTATTCCATTAACTAAAGAAATGTAAATAGAGGTAATTGTAGTAATGCAGATAAAAATATTGCAGATATATACAATTATTTCTATTCAGATAGGTGTTAGGAGGAAAAGGAAGAACACACAAATAGAACTGTTCTGGCAGAAGTTAAAAGATTGGCTTATGTATTCAGGAACACATTTTTTCAGATAAATGTTAAATTTGGGTGTTTTGTATTTGATCAGTAGACCTCTATTTATTGTTTATCACTACTTTTACTAGTGATAAAATTGCATCAAGGTTCTGATTCTAGTGAATTGAAATTGATAAAAATGCAAATGAACACAAATGCATGAGAAAATCTTAAGTAATTGAATTCCTATGATTAAATATAGTAATTTGTTTAAAAGCAACGGGCCGTGAAGGGAATTTAGTTTGATCAAGAAACTCTTTCTGAGGATATGACAGAGATACTAGCAATATGAAGAATTAAGGGAAAATGATAAAAGATAAAACAATATGATAGGAATCACTAAAAAATGGTCCATGGGACCCCTATCTTCTTATGCAAATGTCCTGTAGAGGCTGGGAAACCTGAGTATGATGGATTTTATTGTTGTAACTGGGTTTATTATATAGTACAATGGGTTGAATAAAGGTAGAGTATTCAAGTATAAGGCAATGAGCTTCTAAATCTGAGTCAGATATAAAAGAATTCAGAGATTGAATCAAGAAAAGGATTAAATGTGTCCTTACTGGATTTGAAGGTGGAAGGAGTCATATCGTAAGGGATGTGAGCAGCCTCTAGGAGTTGAGAGTAGTCCAACATGGCACCGAACAAGGAAACTTGGATCTCACACTTACAGGTGCAAAGAATTGGTTTCTACCAATAATCCAAATGAGTTTAGATGTTGATCCTTTCTTACTAATACTACTAAATTAGAATTCAGCCTATCAACACCTTCATTTTGGCCTTGCACTATTCTGAGCAGAGAATGTCACCCCCAATATCAGACTTCTTACTTCTTAGAATTGTGAGCTAACATATGGGTGTTATTTTTAGCTGATATGTGTAGTGCCGTTCTGCAGCATTAAGACACTCTTATAAACAGCTACTGCAAAGGTCCTAAGGTAGAAACTGATCTCAACAGGTTCCCATGGTTGGAAAGAGGCCCAGTATGGCTGGAGCATGTGGGTTTCAATAGGAGGAAAAATGGGAGTCATAAATATAAAACTACTAAGTAAAAACCTGCTAATGAATAAAATTCCTTGGAGGTTTTATAGCATGACAAAAAAATTAAAAGAAACACAAAGTGGTGGCTGAGAGTGTAGCCTAGTAGTGTTAGAGTGCTTGCCTTTGCATGCATTAAGGCCTGGTTTAATCTCTAACACTACAAAAAGAAAAGATGCCACAAGAACAAGAAATTGTAGGGAACAGTATTATATTGGAAACGGATAGAAGGGAAATAACCAATGAAGAAGGTATAGAAGTTTTATTAAAGTTATGTATTTGGAAGGAAAGCTCCTAAAGCATCTCAAAGACTTGAAATATAAAGCAGAAAGTTTTCAATAATGTCAAAGTGTCCTCAATGCTGAATGCCATGTAGACAACAAGCAAAATGTGATTAGATTCAGTCATTAGAAAGCTATTAATCATCAGATTTATTTCAGACCCTCTGCTTATCCTTTTGTCCCTTTTTAAGCCTTTAATTACACCTTCGGCCTCCATTTCTTGTTCTTTTGTTCTCTTTATTCATGCTACAATATGCTCAACTAATTTTACTCATTAGCAAGTCTTTGTACCTTTATATTTATGACTCCTACTTTTCCTCCTATTGGAACTCTCCATACCCCAGCCATACCTGTCCTTTTCCCATCCATGGGAACATCCTGAGGTCAGTTTCTACCTTTGCAGCAACTGTCTATAATAGTTTCTTCATACAACACAACACTGGGAAAAATGTATTGCCAGGATGCTGCACATTGGAACAAAAAGGCTGGAATGGATATATGGCTTAACTATGGACAGAATGCTCCTTCTCCTTCCACTGCCAAATTCACACCTTGAAGCCTGTGTTAGTATTGATAGAAGTATTGATTGAAGTTAGTATTTGATGGAAGTGCCTTTGGGAAGTAGTTAGGTCATAATGCTGAAGCCATTGTGAATAAGATTAATGTGCTTACAAGAAGAAATGAGAAAATTCCTCTTTCCCTGTTTTCTTCTGGTTGATGATACAATGAGAAGATGTTAGGTCCAGCTCATAGCAACCCTATGTACAAAAGAATGAGCGAGTCACCATGTGACAGTGCTTCTCTGCTATCCATAGGGTTTTCAGTAGCTGATTGTTTTTGGAATGGGCTGCCAGATTCTTCTCTCATTTTTGTGGTTCTTGGGATCAAACCTGGGTCCTCACAGCATGTGATAATGTGACAAATCAGGATATTCCAGAACTTGGCCTTGAACTTCTCTGCCTTTGGAACTTTGGTGTTTATGGTGCTCAATTTACAGTATTTCAGTATAGCAGTCTTAACAGATTGAGAGCTGATTTAACATTTTTATATGCCAAACATATTTTATATCAATCTAACTATATCACTTTATACAATTTACTAATCTTATGGTCTTGGCCAAGCTATTTAATCTTTCTATGTGTTAATGTCCTGATTTGTTAAATGAAGGTATTACTATTTAGACTTAGATTAATATTGAATTAATTAATAAGATTAAAAGATGTAATGCCTAGGAAATAATTAACCAGTGGCCTGATAAAACACTGTTCTTGCTCAATGATCCTAGTTCTTAATGATAATCATATTATACTCTAGCTAGATTTCAAACATTGCATAAAAATCTTAACTTCAAGGGAAGTAGCTAAAAGCCTGATAAGTAAAACTAATAAAATATATTTTTGTCCAATTATAGTGGTTAGGGTGGAAGCCTTGTACTATTTTGTCATCTTGCTTCTTGTTTAGATGGTCCAAGTTGCTCTAAGGATTACAAATTGTAAACAATTGTGCTGAAAAAGTAGACAGCTAAAAGTTGTCTTTTAGATGTAAGATAGCAGAACATTAAATACAAGCCTATATCAGTGACTTGTCTGTTATTATACTTATTGGCCATCTTATTATTTTAGTCTATCTCTTTCTTCTGTGCTCTGAAGATGATGGTACTGTATTTCATCCAAAATCATACATAAGATTTAAACAAGCCCATCAAAATGACTTCTGGCTTTACAAGTAACAAGGTGTAATCTCTTTAGATCATATCCATGGTATAGTTGTATGTTACCTGAATGGTTCTTTAAGGTCTCAACATTTGCCACAGCTGTTTCCTTTGCCCATCAAGACCTTACTTAGATATATACACTAATGATACAGCCCAGAGCTTTTAAGGATAGTGTCTTTTATTTAATGCAGCATATCCAATGATAAAGTGTCTGGCTAGACTTTTTAATTTGGTGGTTGTTTCTTCCAAAAAGGAAAAGAGACTGTGGAAAGCTGTATCTGCATGAGTATTGTCCCACTCTGTGGTATTTCTGGTCCAATGAGAGATTAGTTGCCTACCAGAGAGATTAAGCTACTAATTTGGCAAATCATGTGACTTTTTTGTTCCCCTATGCTTTTTTTCTTGTTATATTCCCTAGGCCTTTCTTAGGAATAGCTTTATTAATATTGAATTGGTTTTCTTTATGGAGGTTGGAGCTCCCAACAGCTTTTTGAAAATATTTTACGAGCTATGCAGCCCTCTGCTAATTGATGCTTTGCCCTTTTCCTAAACAGCTTTAAATATGTGGATCAAGCAAAAGCTAAAATATGTTAAATGTAATATTGAATAATTAACTATATGAGTAACTACTCAACACTTTTCTGCATATTTATTAAAAGAAAACTTATAATATACAATGTTCATAATTTAATATAGACATTACAATTAAAAAATACAAAATGTAATTGTTGTAAAACATATTTGGAGTAAGCTATTTCCTCAAATGCTTAGCTAATTGATAAATTGATGCTATTAAAGAATCCAGTATTTATTTTCAGATCTGTAGTACATTAGGTAAGATTATAATAGGCTGAATATAAGAATTAAGCCATGGACCTGACTTTAAGAAACTCAGATTCCTACTATAGATAATGAGCTAATGCTTATTAAACTAGAATAATTGCACTTATCTGTAAATATGTGTTAAAATTTGTTTTCTATAGTATAACTTCAAAAAAGGGTTCAGATTCATTTAAATTAGAAAGAAATATACTGTGAAGATATAGTCTTTTGGTACAGAATCATGGAGCAGGTGAAATTTGCCGATATATAACATGAAAGGGAAGTTTGAGTGTCTTGGTTCCAGGGAAGATTCTGAGCTGAGGGGCCAGAATAGAAATCAGGTGGAGAGTGAGGTATAAGCATTGATCAAACTTGGAGTGTTGGTCAACTTTCCATTTGTGGACTTCTATACCTTCTATACTTTCTATACAGGACTTTATAAATATGTGCCCCTCTGCCCTGGGCCACTGCATTCTGTGTCTGGACTCAATTGAATGACTCAGTGGATAACTTTAAGGTCAGGGTACAAAAGGATCCAGTATGGGAGATGGGAGGAGGAGCAGCAAGATGGAGCCTAACACATAACGGAGAATTATTTAAAATCTTTACTGTATTTCATTTTAATTCTCTTATCTCTTATAATTACTTTGGGAAAAACATGAAAAAATATTCAAATTATAATTTTTTACTATGTAGGACTTACATATTATGTTGGATTCACTTCCTAAGTCATATTTCAGCAGCAAGCAGAATGCCTGGAATTTTTACTGAGGACTGGTACATGTGCATTAATGGATAGAAGAGAGTTGTATGGTTAATAGGTTTGTCATTTAGGCAAAAAAAATAATAGTCTAGTTGTCTAAATTGTGCAATAATTAGGATACACTTTGCAAAGAAATATACGTATAGCTATATGTTTTATAATACCAGGCCTGCAGCGGTAGCCCTGTGGCATTCGATCCCGTCAGATCTCGGAAGCTAAGCAGGGTTGGGCCTGGTTAGTACCTGGATGGGAGACCGCCTGGGAACACCAGAAGCTGTAGGCTGGGAGAAGGACCTGGCAATCCCCTCCCAAAAATCAATCTGCCATTGAAAACCCTATGAACAGCAGAGAAGCACTGACAATAGTGTTTCCCCTGTTGTACAGAGGGTCGCTATGAGTCGGATACCGACTCGACGGCACCTAACAACAACAATTTGCTTTCTTTTGGTCTAAATACATTAATTTATACAATGGCAAACGTATAGAAATATTTTAGAAGTAGCCATGATATTCTATTCACACTGCTATAACAATATATTTTTGACTGGGTAATTTATAAACAACAGAAATTTATTTCTAACACTTCTAATGTTGTTGTTGCTAGGTGCTGTTGAGTATGATCTGACTCACAGTAACACTAAGTACAGCAGAACAAAACACTACCTAACACTGTGCCATGCACATGATCTTTTTATGTTAGAGCCTGACCTAACAGTTCTAGAAACTAGGAAATACAAGACCAAGTCACAAACATATAATCATCTTTGCTTCAAATATGACATTTTTTAGCTATATCCTCACATAGGGAAGGGCAGGGGCAGAAGTACACAGCAGTTTCCTTCAGCCTCTTTCATCCAGGCACTAATCCCATTCATGAAGGCACAACTTTCAATTATTATTATTATTATTATTATTATTATTATTATTATTATTATTATTACAATACTGGGGGTTGAAACTAGGGCCTCCCACTTCCATGCCTTGCAAGTGCTGGACCACTGAGCTGCTGCCTCCAGTCCATTTTTTTACATTTTTTGAGACGGGTTCTCGCTAAATTATTCAGACTGCCTCTGGTCACGACCTTGAGATCCTCCTGCCTCCGCTTCTGGAGCCGCTGGGATTACAGGTGTGCACCCCACACCTGGCTACAACTTTCATTATTTAATCACCATTTGTATTACTACTGTATTAGGAATTAGGCTTCTGTGTATGAATATTGGGGGGATATCGATATTCAGAATATATGATCACATATTAGAAATAGCACATACATAATTCCTAGCTACTTGGAAATATTTACGATAGAATTTATATTTACAACTTCCTAAAATGAAAAAAAATAAAACAGGACTTGATTATTGCTGATGAATCTGTTTATCAATTTGAATAGTTGTTTTTAAAGAAATGTCTATTCACGTAAACCTGGAGTGACAGTACATGAAGATATCATTAAATTTGAATCAAATATTATTTACTTGACATATAATAGAGTAATATACGCTACATACATATTCTTATGGGCTCGGATTTAGCTCAGTTGGTAGAGCACTGTGCTGCAGTCTCTGAGGTCCCGAGTTCGATTCCCAGCACTGCGAAAATGGGAGAAGGACCTGGCAATCCACTCCCAAGGCAATCCCGAAACAGTCAGCCATTGAAAACCATATGAGGGTCACTATGAGTCAGATACTGACTTGACGGCACCTAACAACAGCAAATTATTTTTATGTTTCAGCAAAATAAATTATGCAAATAGACAAATAAAAGTATAAGTATGAATGTAAAGCAGTTCTTATATTATCAAGAGTGAGGGACTTTAGATTAACATCTTATATATATTCTATAGCTTAAATTTAAAATTAAAAAAAATAGCTGGGCAATGTACCACATGCCTGTAATCCCACTGGCTAAATTAAGTGAGGCAGAAAAATCTTGAGTTCAAGGCCCCATGAAATTAGTGAGACCCTGTCTCGAAATAGAATTTGAAAATTAAGCAAAAAGGGAATGGGGGAACAGCTTACTGGTGGAGTACTTGCCTAGCTTGTGTGAAGCCCTGGATTTAACACCTGAGTGCTTACATTGAGATGATTCTCTCCCTTACCCTTTGTCCTTTACATTGTTTCTCCTTCCCTTTCCACCTTCCACAACCTTTGCTTCCCTTTGCTAGTACCCCCTTTGTTTATACCCTGTATATTTTCTCTTTTTCCCTAAGTTTAAATATGCATATATATATATATATATATATATATATATGTATATATATAGCAATGAGACTTCATGAATATATAGGAAAATAGGGGAATATAACCCATATATGCATATGAGTTTTATTATGTATTAGCCAAAGAGTTCCATAAACTTTGTAAGTTGATGAAAGTATAAGCAAAATTGATGTAATAGTTGCATAATAGAAAAAGCAAATATTTTATTACTCTGTACCCTACCAACATTTACCAATAAAGGGAAAAAATGGACTTTCCTCTTTCAATTAGTTGTATTTGCATCCTGTACTAATCAATGGATGACATCAATCAACTTATTTTAAGGATATTTTGTTGTTTGTATATGGTATGTATATATATATATATATATATATATATATATATATATGTATATATATATATATATATATTAAGGGCTAGGGTTTAGCTCAGTTGGTAAAGTGCTTCTCTGCTGTTTCTGAAGTCCCAAGTTCGATTCCCAGCACCACAAAAATGGAAGAAGGATGTGGCAACCCACTCCCGAGGCAATCTTGAAACAATCAGCCATTGAAAACCCTATAAGGGTTGCTATGAGTTGGACATGACTCGATGGCACCTAACAACAACAACAACTATATATATATATTTTTTTTTCTTCCTTTTAGATTCAGCTCCCACATATGAGTGAGAACATAAGATATTTCTGGTTTTGAGCCTGTATTCATTTACGTAAGATGATATTCTCCAGTTCCATCTACTTTGCTACAAATGACATTCTTTCATTCCTTTTTATTTCTGAGTAATAGTCCATTGTGTATGTGTGCCATAATTGTTGTATCCATTCTACTGTTGATGAGCATCTTGATTGTTTCCATATCCTTGTTATTGTGAAGGGGGCTGCATTAAATATGGAGATGTAGGTGTCTCTGTCTTATGAGGACTTGTCTTTCTTTGATTATATAATAAGGAGTGGTATAGCAGGGTCATATAGCAGTTCTATTTTTGTTTTCTGAGGTGTCTCCATATTGATTTCCAAAGTGGTTGAATTAATTTACAGACTCACTGACAGTGTAAAAGTGTTCCTTTTTCTCCACATCCTTGCCAATATTGTAATTATTTGCTTTGTTGACCTTGCCCATTCTTACTGGAGTTAGGTGGAATATCAGAGTTGTTTTGATTTGTATTTCACTAATGGCTGGGGGTATTTAGCATTTTTTTCATGTATTTCTTAGCATTATGAACTTCTTCATTTGAGAACTGCTTATTCATTTCATTTGCCCACTTGTGTATTGGGTGATTTGTTGTCTTGTGATTTGCTTTCTTGAGTTCTTTCTGAATTCTAGAAATTAGTCCTCTGTTGGAAGTGTAGGATGTGAAGATTTTCTCCTATTCTATGAGCCCTTCCTTAACCCTGTTGATTGTTTCCTTTACTATATAAAAGCTTTTGTTGTTGTTGTTAGGTGGTATAAGGTGCTATAGGGTTTTCAATGGCTGATTGTTTTGGGATTGCCTCTGGAATGGAATGCCAGATTGTTCTTTCATTTTGCAGTGCTGGGAATCGATCTCAGAACCTCACAGACTGTGTAGAGTGGCACTGTACCAACTGAGCTAAATCCCAGCCACCACAGAAGCTTTTACTTTCATTTAATCCCATTTGTCAATTTTGGGGTCTCTTACCCATTTCAAATTGACTCTCATACGGTTTGAGAAATCAAAGTCCTAGCTAGAGCAATCAGACAAGAAATCAAAGGGACACAGATAATCAAGGAAGAGGTCAAACTATCTGTATTTGTGGATGACATGATTCTTTACTTAACATACCCCCAAAACTCTTTTAGAAAACTCTTGTTGTTGTTGTTGTTGTTGTTAGGTGCCATCGAGTCAGTATCTGACTCATAGTGACCCTCAGAGGGTTTTCAATGGCTGACTGTTTCGGGATTGCCTTGGGAGTGGATTGCCAGGCCCTTCTCCCATTTTTTGCGGTGCTGGGAATTGAACTTGGGACCTCAGAGACTGCAGCACAGCACTCTACCAACTGAGCTAAATCCCAGCCCTTAGAAAACTCTCAGACCCAGTTAATTCACTCAGCAAATTAGCAAGGCATTAAACTAACACAGAAAAATCAATACCCTTCCTTTACACCAATTGTAAACATGAAGAGAAGGAAATTCAGGCAACAATACTTTTCACAATAGGCCACCAAAAATTTAAATACCTAGGACTCCATCTAACCAAAACCCTGAAGATCTCTACAAGGAAAACTTCAAAACATTAGGGAAAGTCCAGTTTTTACAAAAGGACAAATAAAGCATCTGACTGATTCTTGCAGCTACTTCTGAATTATATGAACAATTTAATCAATTAGAAGTTTATTTAGGAATTTTCTAATTTGATTGTATACAAAAGAGCAAAGGATGAGTTTAGAACAGTCCATATCAAAGCTCTATTCATTCTTACCACAATGGCATAATGATGCATTTAATGAAGTTTTTTAGTTATGTCTAAAATCACAAATAAATTCAGAACATCAAATAGAAAATTATCTTCAGGAAAGTTTTGTTATTGTTGACAGGTGCTGTCAAGTTTGTGTCCAACTCATAGTGACCCAGTGTACAACAGAGGAAACAGTATTTTTAGTGCTACTCTACTCTGGGTCTTCAATGTCTGATTTTTTTTTTTTTTTTTTTTGCCAGTGTTTTGCCGGGTCCTTCTCCTAAGCCTACATCACCTGGTGTTCCCAGGCAGTCTCTCATCCTAGTACTAACTAGGCCCAACCCTGCTTAGCTTCCAAGATCTGATGGGATCAAAACTCCACAGTTCTAGGGCTGTTAGATAAGGTTTAGTTTTAAGCATATTTCATACTTTAAACTTCTCCTACCTGTGAAATGCAATTAAATACATTCTGGTTGCACTCAAGAATAGTTACTTCAAGAATAAACATTGTGTTTATTCCTTATATGCCTCTTACTAAGTTGCATGTATTAAGATTGCTTTTGTGGTTTATTTTTTGGTACATTTCCATAATTTTCCCTCTTTTTAATACATGCCCCTCAAAATAAATGTTATCTGTTCAATTGGTTCAATAACTACCTACTTGATTGTTTTTAGAAATCAGTCCATAGTTTATTTATGTTTTAAGTATTATGATACCAAGAAATAATATACCCTTGGAAGCAGCAGTCAAGAAATCGAAAGACAGATTGTATTGGGAAATGCTTCCGCAAAATACCTCTTTAAAGTGTTGAAAAGTAAAGATATCACACTAAAAACCATGGTGTGCCTTACTCATGCTATGGTATTTTCAGTTTCATTCTATTGTTGTGAAAGCTAGACATTGAATAAGGGAGACAAGAGAAGAATTAATGCTTTTAAACTATCGTGCCAGAGACAAATATTGAATATATATCATGGATTGCCAATAGAACCAACAGATCTGTTCTAGAAGAAGTGCAACCAGAGTGCTCCTTGGATGCAAGGATGGCCAGATTGCATCTTACATATTTCTGACATCTAGTCAGGAGAGATCCATCCCTGGAGAAATATATCATGTTTGGGTGAGTGGCGAGTCAACTGTAAAAAGGAAAACCCTCCACCAGATGGACTGACACAGTGTCTGCAACAATAGGCTTAAACATAAATAAGATCATATACCTGGCATAGAATAGGGAAGTGTTTCAATCTGCTGCACGTAGGGTTGCTATGAGTCGACTGGACTCAACAGCAACTAACATCAACAATAACATCTTGCCGGGCATGGTGGCACACACCTGTAATCCCAGCGCCTCAGGAGGCGGGGGCGGGAGGATTGCAAGTTTGAGACCAGAGGCAGTCTGCGTAACTTAGCAAGATCCTGTCTCAAAAAGTAAAAAGAAATGGGATGAGGTGCAACTCAGTGGTCCACCACTTGCAGAGCATGCAGGCACGAGGCCCTGGGTTCAACCCCCAGTACTGCAAAAAACCAAAAAAAAAAAAACAAAACAAAACAAAAAAATACAATAACATCTTTAAGAAGGAGGAGAGAGTACACAGAGTCATGATATAAAAAAAGAATTGATGGATGACAAACCACCTAAAGAGGTTGCACATGATGAGGAACCAATGGTATTAAAAAATGAAGTAGAAGCTGCCTTGAAGGAAGTGGTGAAACACAAGGGTCCAAGTATTGATAGAATACCAATAGAGATGTTTTAACAAACAGATGTAGCACTGATGGTGCTAACATGTTTATGCCAAGAGCTTTAGAACACAGCGACCTGGCCAACTGACTGGAAAAGACCCATAATTGTGCCTATTCCCAAGAAAAGGGATCCAACTGAATGTGGAAATTATTGAATGAAATCATTAATATCACACTCAAGCAAACTTTTACTAAAGGTCTTTCAAAAGTGACTGCAGCAATATAGAGACAGGAAAGTACCAGAAAATCAATACAGATTCAGAAGAGGGTAGGGAACCAGGGGCATCATTGCTGATGTCAGGTGGATATTAGCCCAAAGTAGAGAATACCCAAAACATGTCTATGTTTTATCAACTATGCAAAGGCATTTGACTATGTGGATCATAACAAATTGTGGATAACACTGTGAAGAATGGGAATACAAGAAAACCTACTTATAATCATGAGGAATCTGTCATGGACAAGGAGGCAGTTATTTGAACAGAACAAGGAAACACTACGTGGTTTAAAGTTGAGAAAGTTGTGCATCAGGATTTCATCCACCATCATATCTCTTACATTTCTATACTGAGCAAATAATCTGAGAAGCTGGACTTTATGAAGAAGACCTTGACATCATAATTGGAGGAAGACTCATTGACAACCTGTGTTACGCAGATGACACAACTCTGCTTGCTGAAAGTGAAGATTTGAAACATTTACTGATGAAAATCAAAGAACATAGACTTTAATATGGAGTGTGATTTAACATCAAGACAAAAATCCTTACAACTGGATCAGCATGCAACTCCAAAATAAATGGAGAAAAGATTGAGATCATCTATGATTTTGCTTTACTTTGTTCTATAATCAACACTTGTGGAAGCAGCAGTCAAGATATCAAACGATGCATTGCTTTGGGGCTAAGTTATAGCAAAAAATCTCTTTAGAGTATTGAAAAGTAAAGATGTCACATTGAAGATGAAGGTGCACCTGACGCATGCCATGGTATTTTCATTTGCATCATATGGTTGTGAAAGCTGGACTTTGAACAAGGGACACAGGAGAAGAATTGATGCATTTAAATTATGGTGCTGGAGTTGAGTATTGAATATACCATGGACTGCCAAGCGAACCAACAGAACTGTCCTAGAAGAAGTGCAATCAGAGTGTTCCTTTGAAACAATGATGGCATGTTATGTACTTTGGATATGTAGTCAGATGGGACAAATTCCTGTAGAAGGACATCATGTTTGGGAGAGTGGCAGGTCAACAACTACAAAAAAAAAAAGATGAAAATTTTCCACTACATGGATTGACGCAGTGTTTGCAACAATGGGTCTAAACATAAATAAGATCATGTGCCTGGCACAGTATCAGGGAATGTTTCATTCCGCTGCATGTAGGTTGTTAATGAGTCTTCCTCCAATGTGATACCATGTTCTTCTTCATAAATTTCAGCTTTTCAAGTTATTTGCTCTGCACAGATGGACTTGAATGTTGCAAAGAAATAATAGTTAATACAAAATTACATAATACATATTTATATATACATATATATTTATATGTGTATATATTTATATGTGATGTGTGTGCATATTTATAAATGTATATATTTATATATACACACAAGTATCCATTAGTAATTTTCCTACTGCATTAATACAAACTAATGTTTATACTTTGATATATACAAAACTAGACTGTTTAAGATATCATCTTTCATATGAGTATTGTTCAAGTTTCTTTTGAACTTGACATAATTCTATTATAGGTTGTTTATATCTGTTCAGCCTGAGTATTATAAAATGTCATTGATTTTTGTGTGTCATGAATATACAATTTTTTAATGAAGTCAACATATGCTTCAGTTCTTATGATGGACAATTTTTTCACTTCCCCATTAGGAAAAACCAAAATTAGTGCAAATGTACTTGTCAAAAGATAAGAAATTAAATGCTGTGACTATACACATTTAACAATGGTACAATTCTAAGCCCTAACCCTTAATGCTGAAACTGTATACCACTAAAATACTATGAATTTACCATATGTGGCACTGCAGAATATATTCATATTAATTTGCCTTATGGTGCCATCAAAATAAAATGATACTCAAGAATTAATTATTATACATCATTTTAAGGAAATAAGGACCCTCGAAAAATGTACCCTGTATTGAATGATATTGAACAAAATCTTAAGGTTGATCCTAAATGTAATAATTTATAATTTCTTATAATATTTATTTTTTAATGCATATAGGTCATTCAAGTACTTTTCAAAAATATGCTGTTTGTCAGCCTAAACAATTGCATTTTTACTAAGTATTTCAAAAGTATTTAATTATATCTTTTTTCTAAATTATGTCTTTAAAATCCATGCTTCCCAGAGCCCTTTACTCTTAGAACACAATAATAAATTGTGCTTATTCTTGAGTCTTTGATGTCACTGTTATCTGACTTTTGAAAATCCAACCTTTGGAATAGACTTATGTTACACTTGTTAGTCTATGACTACTCATCCACAATTATTTATATGTAGAACTACTGTACTTAAAATGCTGAAGTATTTGCAGAGGTTTATCATGCTATCTTAGACAAGGTCTTTAAAACAGTGAATATGTAAAACTGTATCAAAATATATGACCAGCTCTTCTGTATGGAGGAGTACTGCTAGAAATAAATCAGTTGGGCCTTGGTAACTTTACCATTCACATAACATTAAGATACTTCCAGAGACATTAAACTAAATAAATTACATACTTCATTTTCCTAATACTTAGCTGCATTGTTGTTGTTAGGTGCAGTCGAGTCATGTCCGACTCATAGCGACCCTTATAGGGTTTTCAATTGCTGATTGTTTCGGGACTGCCTCAGGAGTGGGTTGCCACCTCCTTCTTCCGTTTTTGTGGTGCTGGGACTCGAACTCGGGACCTCAGAGACTGCAGAGCAGTGATCTACCAACTGAGGTAAATCCCAGCCCACTTAACTGCATAGATAATGTTAAATATTTGAAGTAATAAATAAATCTCTTTGACTTTACACACAAGTTATAAAAATAATATTTTAGGTTTTATTACATATATGCATGTTGTTGTTGTTGTTAGGTGCCGTCGAGTTGGTATCCGACTCATAGCGACCCTCTGTACAACGGGGGAAACACTATTGTCAGTGCTTCTCTGCTGTTCATAGGGTTTTCAATGGCAGATTGATTTTTTGGGAGGGGGTTGCCAGGTCCTTCTCCCAAGCCTACAGCTTCTGGTGTTCCCAGGCGGTCTCCCATCCAGGTACTAACCAGGCCCAACCCTGCTTAGCTTCCGAGATCTGACAGGATCGGATGCCACAGGGCTAC
>VMDO01031091.1:0-20487 GCA_007922755.1 Pedetes capensis
GAGTCTCAGGCTGACATTTCTTCCCTGCGATGCCATTCTCTCCATAGCGGGTGCTTATGCTTAGTGAAGGGTTTCCCAGACTCCAACCCAAGAAGCGCGAGCCCTAAGAGCTTTTTTGACAACAAGAATAAAAGGATCTGGCATCCAGTGTGTTTGGAAAACTTGGTATACTATGATCCCCTCTTGGAGAGTCATACCAAACATGAAAAGCCTCCTTAACCTTGGTTAATGTGGAGTTTCCCAAACATGTTTAACCCCAGAACCCTTCTTTCACATAACACCTACTATACAGAGAGAGGTACATTCAGGAGAATCTTGGCATGGTAGTAGACACGTCACACTTAGAAACAAAAGGCTGTGTCTGGCTCTCCACTCTGATTTTCTGTTTGTATAAGGGAAGGTATTAGGGAGCCTCTGTTTCCTTCTGTATACAATGAGTGGTCACAACCCTGACTTTACCTGCCAGCCACAGTGGTGACAAAGATATTTGTGAAATCATTTCTAAAATAATAATGAGTTATTGAAAAAATATTAGTAGGCATATGAGCAAATCACATATACCAGGAGTCAGCTAACTAGTGCCTACACACTAAATCTAGCCCAGGGTGTGATTTTATAAATAAAGTTTTATTGGAACACAGCCATGTTCATTTGTCTACGCATCACCTATGCCTGATGATGTCCTGCAGGGGCAGAAATGAATAGCTGAGATAGATGAGCAATTCCTCACAGGAAGGGGAGAGAGCAGAGGCAGTTATAACGTGCAGAGAGCAAAATACATCTCCCACCATATGGCTCACAAAGCCCCAAATGTTTGCTATTTTGCCCTTTATAGAAGCAAACAAACAAACCACAAAAAAACCTTGCTGACCTAATACAGGAGACAACATGGCCGAATGGCTTCAGAGACTGAGGAGAAGCAGCTAAGAGAAGGCTCCAGGCTGCCACAGGATGCAAGCGTCCTGCCCTTACTGTGCTCAATGCCTACAGGCCTGCTTCCTGCCCTCTCCCCCGACCATCTGATGATAAGCTTGTTGCTTTTCGATCCCCTGTGTCCCCTGCCCACATAGAGTGGGCAGGATATGCTGAAATAGATCATCTGTAACCCACTGTGTTCTGCACTTGTTGGTTTAAAAATGTATATTAACCCCTCACCATCCCCGATTCCTTTCTCCTGTTTTGATGTTCTGATTGCTACTGTTGTTAGGTGCCATCAAGTCGGTTCTGACTCATAGCAACCCTATATACCAGAGAACAAAATATTCCCTAACACTGACATGCCTAGCCCTGTGTCAGTGCTTCTCTGCTCTTTAGTGGATTTTCAATGGGTAATTGTTTCAGGGGGCTGGGATTTAGCTCAGTTGGTAGAGCGCCGCTCTGCAGTCTCTAAGGTCATGAGTTCGATTCCCAGCACTGCAAAAATGGGAGAAGGATATGGCAACCCACTCCCAAGGCAATCCCGAAACAGCCATTGAAAACCCTATGAGGGTCACTATGAGTCGGATACTGACTCGACGGCACCTAACAACAACAACAATTGTTTCAGGATTGCTTCAGGAGTGGGCTGCCACATCCTTCTCCCATTTTTGTGGTGCTGGGGATGGAACCCAGGGCCTCAGAGAGCACAGAGCAGCGCTCTACCAACTGAGCTAAACCCCAGCCATGATGTTCTGATTATTCCCTAATAATCAGTGGCTAATTTTCCATCTGTCAGCCGGTGCTGCTGGACAGTCACGGCAACCCCCGATCTATAAGAAGAAATAATCCATCTCTTCAAGGGTGTGTCGTATCTGCGGGAGGAGAGATAGCACAGACATGGCTCTGCGCCACACGATGGGAAGCTGTGAAGTGACAATGGAACGAAGCCTGGCCTGCAACCTCATCTCAGAGGCCCGGGGGGCTTAGTCTCCCTGGCCAGGAAGAGCAGGTGGTGGGGCTGCCCGACCTAGAGGGAAGGTGGTGAAGTCACGGCATACAGACCTTCTCCAGATAATCTGGGTGGTAAGAATGCCTGGACACCTGTCACAAAGCCTGGAAGGTTGCCCAGTCCCCCTGGAGTAGAAGCAGCCGAAGAACGGGCAGCTGCAGGCCTTGGGAAGGAGCGATGTGACGGTGTATGACGGGCGCATTATTGCAAGGGACGGCTGAGATCATCGTGTTTCTGAGTTTGTAAACCCTTTAGGGGCAAGCTGAGTGTGGTGGTGCAAGCCTGTAATCCCAGTGGCTTGGGAGGCGGAGGCGGGAGAATCGCAAGTTTGAGACCAGAGGCAGTCTGTGTAACTTAGCGAGACCCTGTCTCAAAAAGTTAAAAAAACTGGCTGGGGGTGCAGCTCAGTGGTCCAGCACTTGCAGAGTATGCAGGCGCGAGGCCCTGGGTTCAACACCCAGTACCGCAAAAAAAAAAAAAAAAAAAAAACACTTTAGGGGCAAGAGACAGATATTTACTTGTGAGAGCAGTTCTTAAAAGATGAACAGAACATGGAAGCACCACAGTGACTCCTCCAACATCTCATTCTTTGGTCCCCTCTAAGGGCCACTGGGTCCCTGCTTTTTGGCATAGCCCCACCAATCATACAGATTGGCATTCTGAAAATCCAGCGTAACTGCCCAGAGCTTGGCACCCTAAGCTCAGCTGGCCCATGTTCACAGACGAAGAATGCAAATGGCCAGGCACAAGAACAAAGCAGTCATTCCTAAGCAGAGAGTGTTCTGCACTTAGTTGATGGGTGAAAACCCTGGTAAGAACGCAGAGTTTGGGAGCTGGGTTGGAGTGTACCCCTAAGGTCCCTGTTTCTGGCCACCCCAGTCATGAATTCCTAACAGCATCTGGCGTCCATAACCCTTCACTGAAGAATGCTTCCCGGGCAATTTGTGGATCCTGTCTCTAAGCGTGCCTGCAGTTGTAGCACTGTGTCATCGAATCCTGTCAGATCTCAGAAGCTAAGCAGGGTCGGGCCTGGTTAGTCCTTGGATGGGAGACCGCCTGGGAACACCAGGTGCTGTAGGCTTGGGAGACGACCGGGCAACCCACTCCCAAAAATCAATCCACCATTGAAAACCCTATGAACAACAGAGAAGCACTGACAATAGTGTTTCGCCTGTTATACACAGGGTCGCTGTGAGTCGGATACCAACTCGACGGCACCTAACAACAACAACATCTCTAAGTGTGCACTTGAGACATCTCATCCATTTCCGGTCTTCCCCGGCACCCAGTGGAGGAGTGAGGGCCACGATTATGTTTATGATGGGGAAAGGATGGATGTTTCAGAGTCACCGTGACGTTTCAATGCTCTTCATGTTTTGAGAATTATTCTTGCAAGCAAATACCAACCTTGGGGGCCTCAGGATCTTAGAAACTCATAGGAGAGCAGTAAAAGTCATGATTTGGGGTCAGACTAGCTAGTTAGCATTCTGCCTGTTTCTCCCTGCAAAACAGCGGGCTTCCCTTAGGAATTTAGACGCACGTGGCATTTCCCCTGCTTGGATTTCAAGCCCTTCTGCAATCTGGAAGGGGACGTAAGCGCGTTACCGCCCACCACTCCATCTTCCAGCCTCACGCTTTCAGCCTTCTATCATCCACACTATTCCTTCACCTCCCCTCTCAAACCCCACTTTCCTGAGCCTTCCCCACTATCGCTACCCCTTTTCTCTGAACACCCTCAGAACCCAAGGTCAATACTGCATTTTAGCATTTCACTGGGTACTTTTATTTTCAGTCTACTTTAAATAAATCTATATTTCACTGTTTTCTCTCCATCAAGAACATCAACTCCTTGAAGGCAAAGACCTCGCCCTCATTTGAGCCCATCTGTACCAGTCTAAAATAGTGGATAGTGTGCAGAAGACTGTTAGTAAATGCTACACACACACACACACACACACACACACACACACACACACACACCACATATTTAAATCTATTTTTTGATTACTTGGGCTGGACTGTCAGCTCATTTTTAATTTTTTTTATCTTGAGACAGGGTCTCATTAAGTTACACAGGCTGCCTCTGGCCTCGAACCTGCAATCCTCCTGCCTCTGCCACCTGAGTTTCTGGGATTACAGGCATGCACCACTATGCCCAGGGTAAATCTATATTTCTATATCTCTGTGCTGGGATTTAGCTCAGTTGGTAGAGCGCTGCACTGCAGTCTCTGAGGTCCTGATCTGAGGTCCCGAGTTCAATTCCCAGCACCGCAAAAATGGGAGAAGGGCCTGGCAATCCACTCCCAAGGCAATCCTGAAACAGTCAGCCATTGAAAACCCTATGAGGGTAGCTTTGAGTTGGACACGACTTGATGTCACCTAACAACAACGACGGAAGGCAGCAGCCGTTACTTCTGCTTAGGAATGGGGTCACTTTGCAGGGCAGTGCGACCCCTCCTCCTCCGTATTCTAACTTGCCCAGTGGAGGCGAGGGGTTATTCACCTTGTCGTAGCTTTAGGCGGAGAGATCCATTTCTAGATTGAGCATGAAACCTCCCTCTCCCTCCTGGAAGATTTCAGAGACTTCCATGTACACCAGTCGCCCTCTGGCTGGAACAGTGCTGAGCTCCTGCCCGTGACTGTGTGGGTCAGAGCCCAACATAGCCGCCATTCGCTGAGCTGACTTCTAAATATCCCTGGCAAGCTCTCCCGTCATCCTTTTTCTTTGGCTGTGGGCATCATCTTACCTGACATGAAGTAGAAATCACACTTCCATCTGCCTTTCAGCTTTGATGCTGTAATTTGGTGTCTCGGGCCCTTTATTGGGTGTCCTGGGGAAGAGCTAGGGTGGAAATCCGGGCTCCCCAGGGAGGCAGTGCTGAAGCCAGCTGCAAAGCCAAGGCTGCCCCTGCAGAGTGCACAGCCAGGTGTGTCCAGCAGTCCCAGGTCTCTGCGGAGCTTGTGACCGGAAACCTCAGCTTCTGCTGGTCTCAGAGGCCTTCTAGGGGCCGAGTGGTTTCCCTGGCTGGCTTGCTCTGGGCTGTGCCCTTGCTCCACTGGCTGCCGGGACCCTCAGCAGCCCGGTACCAACAGGATAGGATGGGTGCCAATCCAGTCACAATCCTGCCAGGCAGACCCTACTTGCTGCTTTGGTAGAGGGTATCACTAGGGGATTAGAGGGAACCCAGTGACAGGAAAGAGTAAAGCAAGCCCTGAGGTGCGGGCTGATTTTTAGGAGGTGAAACATCTTTGCTCACACGAGCGCGTCTGTGGACGACAGGCTTTTGCATATGTTAGTGCCTCCATGTTTACTTGCAGAGACGTCATCATTAAATCATGTTATCCCCTGAAGAGGTTCTCAGCAGCAACAAATCTCTTGGCGTGAAATAGATCACGGCAATAAAAACTCCTCATGACAGGCAGGGTGCTGCTGGAGTGTGCGAAATAAATCCTGAAAACTGGGTTAAATCAGTAGGAGGCATGATAGCCTAGGAGAAGTAAAAATGCCAGTTGGAGATTGTCAAATTTAGATTCTCTTTTCTCCTGGTTAACCGTGAGCTATTTTTAGCTGTTGTGTGTATGTGTGTGTGGGGGGGCGCTAAAATGGTAATAGCAATGCTTTTACTCCCTTTCTTTCCCAGAGCTTCTCCATAGTCTTCATACCTGGAGTCGATACGATGCTGAAAAGAAAAAAGATCATTAATGGATTGATATATTGGTTCAACAAACTCAACTGAGAAACAATGATAGGCTGTGTGTGGTGGCATACGCCTATAATCCCAGCACTTGGGAGGCTGAGGCAGGAGGATCACGAGTTCAAGGCCAGCCTGGGCCACACAGTAAGACTCTGTCTCAAAAAAATTAAAACAAAACAAAATAAATAAATAAAAGGGTTGGGAGACAGGAAGGAGAAAAGAGAAGTAAAGCATACTCTCATGGTCTTAGAGAATTTCTTGCATGTGAAATTGGCTGTCATCTTTAGCCTGATATCCATTAGTACCCCCATGTGTCTGTCAGCTTGTGCTGTGGGGACTTGAGTGTTGCTGTGATGCTGAAAGCTATGCCACCAATATTGCAGGTACTAACAGGGCCACCCATGGTGGACAGGTTTCAGCTGAGCTTCCAGACTCAGACTAGGGAGAAGGAACCCAGCAGCCCACTCTTGAACCAATCAGCCAATGAAAGCCGTATGAATAGCAGAGAAGCACTCTTAAATAGAGTGCCAGAGAATGAGCCCCGCAGCCTGGAAGGCATTCAATCAATGACACAAAGTAGAGTCGACCTTAATGACAAGAATGGAGTAAAGTCCCTGGGACCTCCTTTCGCTGATGTGGCACTACTCAAAATGAGAAGAAACATAGTGGGTGCAACAATGGGCTCAGATGTTAAAACATCATGCACACAGCATGGTGTTGGGGTGTGTTTCATTCTGTTTTACACAGGGTCACTATGAGTCAGACCCGACTCCATGGCATCTAACAACAACTGGGGTCTTGGAGTGTAACCTCCTGAGGGAAAGAGGGATTACTGTAATCACTTTTTTTTTTTTTTTTTTGCAGTACTGAGGTTGAACCCAGGGCCTCGTGCCTGCATGCTTTCCAAGAGCTGGATCACTGAGCTGCACCCCTGCCCATTTTTTACTTTTTGAGACAGGGTCTCACTAAATTATGCAGACGGTCTCTGGTCTCAAACTTGTGATCCTCCTGCCTCTGCCTCCCGAATCACTTTATCTTATTTATTTATTTTTATTATTATTTTTTTTGTTGTTGTTCTTGGGAGATAACCCCAGGGCCTTGCACAGGCTTAGGCAAGTTCTCTACCACTGAGCTGCACTACCAACTCTGAGCCGGACACTGCACAACAATAATATACACATGGCAGCATGCTGAAAACTCCTTTTCATTAACTGCTCCCTTCATCACACTGCCTGCAGAGGCAGGCGTTAACACCCCTAGTCTACAGGAGAGGAAGTAGAGACTCAAAAGACGAGATCATTTGCCCAGGGCCCTGCAATCAGAGCACAGTGAGGATTGGCCAGGACACGATGGAATGAGCGGGTGGAAACGTCAGGTGTCTTCCATTTTGAAGTTCAAGTCAGCGTGGTTTTGCGCCGCTCAGCTGTTTCCTATCATCTTCCCCCTTCCCTTCCCCAAGAAACCCGCCCCACGTGTAACAAATTCCAAGCTACTCATTCAACCTGTTGGAGCGGCAGAAGGGCTTCAACACATACCGACTCGTCCTACAGCAAATCTGGAGACGGGGAAGCCGGGTGAGTGCGCGGGCTGGGCCCTTCAGTAAACCCAGAGTCCTTCTGGGCCTGGCTTTCCCTCCCACGCGAGGGGCGGGCCGCCTGAAGGGGATGCATGGCCCTGCCCCACCGACTCACCTAGGCCCTGGGCTGGCTCCTAGCTTGGCTGATCCCCAGGCCTTCCGCGTTTGGCCATGCTGCCCACAAGGTCTACAGACCTTAGTTTTAATCGCTGCTCTGGAATGGTTAGTAGGTACCTGATCAGGAACGCCCACCCACTCTCTGGGGTGGGTAACGGGGCGTGCTAGCGTTTCCAGTCCTTTTTTTTCCACAACCCAGACGGATCTCCTACAGAGGTTCATCTCTTAGCTGTCTTATCAGCACTGGAGACTTTGTGATTGAGCAGAAGAGTTGTTAGGAAGTATTTTCCACTTGGAGAGGAGGAGGGGGCTCAGTCTGGCTCGGAATGGCGCACAGACCCCTCCGTCTGAGCCCCACCAGGGCGTGAAGATGGAGTGAGCTCAGCAGCTCGGTCTCCTCCAGATAGCGTGTCGTTGGGTGCTGATGCTGTCCCGTGACGCCCACTAGAGAGGACACTGAATCCTGCTGCTAGGGTTTGGGGATACCTGTACGTGCCCCCAAACGTTGGTGAGGCGTTGCTTTTTCAGAAATCCCTTGTCCAGCTGTCTCAGGAGGCCGAGAGCTGGGTCTTACCCGCCTTCCAGAGCACGCGCTGTGACTCGGTGGCTGTCTACTGGCTCGTGTTGGCAGAGTCCATCTGACATTGGCTTTTCACTGTGACACAGCCTTAGTGCTGACTGGGTGAGGGTGTGGACGCGCGTGAGCAGCGATGAATGCCCGTCTCTTCTCAAGTCTGTGCTGGGTAGCAGGAGGCTACTTTGGAATCCTCCCCAAGAATGGGTAAATGGGTGAATCGAAATTGAGGCTTCTCTTCCTTGCCCCCTGAGCTTGTTGTTACGCATTCACCTCCCTGCCACCGCCTTTCCCCCTGATGGCTGCTTGTGAATGGTCACATTGGTTTGCAATGGTTTGTGATCTGTATCACTCAAGTTAACTTGCTTACCCTTTTCTTTAGTTTGTGATGATGCTCAAAAAGGTTTTAATGTCTGAAGAACTGGAGGGTTTTTCAATGTGTATGTATTTGAAAATAAGGTTTAAAAATGATTAAAAACAACACACATGATTACAGATGATGTAGACAATACAGAAAGTTTCCCCCATATGACCATGGGCTGGTCCTGCTGTGGGGGCATCCATGTTGCTCTGATGCTGAAAGCTATGCCAGTGGTATTGCAGATACCAGCAGGGCCACCCATGGTGGACAGGTTTCAGCTGAGGTTCCAGATTAAGACAGACCAGGAAGAAGGACCTGGCAGCCCACTCCTGAAACAATTAGCATTGAAAATCCTATGAATAGCAGAGCAGCCCTGTCAGATGTAGGCCAGGAAATGAGCCCCTCTGGGTGGAAGGCATTCAAGAAATGACTGGGGAAGAGTTGTCTCCTCAAAGTAGAGTCAACTTTAATGATAGAATGGAGTAAAACCCCTGGGACCTTCTTATGCTGATGTGGCATGACTCAAAATGGGAAAAAGCAGTGGTTGCAACAGTGGGCTCAAACATAAGAAGACTGTGTGCAGGGCAGAGTGTTGTGTCGTCTTTCCTTGTCTTGTATGTTGGGTCAGTATGAGTTGGATCCAACTCAACCACACCTAACAACAACAGGAAAGTTTAAAAAGCTGAAAAATACCATCCTAGTTCTACTTGCCAAACATGTTTTGAAATAGAACTCTTACAAAGTTAATTTGTTTGACGGATCTTTTTATTTTTTAGAAAGCAGGCAAACATGGGGAAGAGCTCTTCCTAACTGTCACAGCGAGCTTTACGCACTGTGACAGGCCAGTTGGAAGGAATAATTCTCAGCCTTTGGTGATCACTTAAATGAGCCATGATTTCAAAAAGAAAAACCTGCGTTTCCACAAACTTAACACAAGCACCCGTTGCCCTCTCACTGTCTTTGCTTCTGGTGTCCGGGAAGTTGTATCTCCTCCCTTGTGCGCACCAGCAGCTGCTCCAGTGGGTGTGAGATCATCCGCTGAGCTGTCCTCAGTTCGCACAGTTGGCTCCATCTGAGCTCCCTGAGAAAACGCTCTCCGCAGCGAGTCCGGTCTTTGGAATCGTTTGAAAGCAAAGCCCGCTTCCAACTGCACAATGAGAAAGTCAGCAAAAGCCAGTGTGGTCAAGTGTCACAGGCCACAGCTGTCAGTCCCTGCGCGGTCATGGAGCACACACCGGGGCGCGTTAATGGAGATGTGTTTGCTTTGGAACTGAATCTATTTTAGAAATAAGTAGAGGGTCCAGATGTAATAAAAGCAGCGGGGACAAGGCTCTCTCTCCTTTAAACAGCACTTCTCACTTGTTACCCTACATTTTAACACTGTCGCAATGCAATATGAGTCCAGCTCCCTGTCCTTGGCACTGCTTAGTGATATCAATAGGCCTCCATGGGTAACCTTATAGGGCAACGCAGTCCCTCTCCTGAGAATTGGCCCCCATGATGTCATCAAAACAGCCCATCAGGGGCTGCTTAAAACCATGCACAGGAGAGGAACTTTCCCATTCTAGAACTTGAACTTAAGCCCATTGCAGTAGCTACGTGGAATATCGAAGCCTGTTGAAATGATGAAGAGCTCGGAACTGAGGTCCCTACCCTCACGCTGTCTGTCATCGGTTGGGGAAATAGGGGACACAGCAATTCATAAGCTATCGCAGAGCCCAAATCACAGCTCAGGTGTCAGCACACCTGTTGCTAAAAATGCTTCCATTTGCCAGGAAGGAACCCTAAATGTAAATGAACGCTGGACTCGGGGCAATTGTGATGTGTGAACGCAAGTTCTTTTTTGCAACAGCTGTACCACTGTGTGTGGCGGGGAGGCTCGCACGTGTGTGGAAAGTCGTTATATGGGAAATCTCTGCACTTGCCTCAATTTTGCTGAGAACATAAGACTTCTCTAAAAAAAAAAACCAAAATAGTCTGTTTTTTAAAAAATCAAAAGCATCTGTCTTCCAGGGAAAATATTCCTAGGGTGGAGAGAGTCAAGAGGGCCACAGCTGTGGCACTTCTGTGACACCATGAAATTCAGTATGTGTTTGAGGCTGGCCTGGACCTTGAGTCATTAGAAATTGGAGTTCTGGGAGGAAAGGAGGGAAAGAAGGAAGAAATGCGTTTGGAAGCCAATGTTTCCAGTAAATTTGGTGACGGCTGAATGGTAAAGGTTCCCAGTTAAAAGTGACTTAAGAGAGACGCTGCATTTTCTTGGCGGTTCCTTTGAGAACATTGTTTGCTGAAGAGAGAATTTATTCTTTACAGCTGTTGCCCTCGGGAATAAATGAAGGCCAAAGAGTAAGGTAGTGGAAGGCCACGTCATCAGCCACGTGACTTCTGCCTGGGAACCCGCACAGCTCCAGTAGAAGCTGTAAAGAAAATAAGTTGTCAGATACCTGCTTTGAGTGGATTTATGAAGGACACCGGAGAAGGGGCTAAGCTTGGTGTTGTGGGTGTCTTGGGTGTAACGGGACATCTCCTGAGGGCTGAGGAGAGGGAAGGTAAAGGAAGCGTGAGAGAATGAATGTCAGAGGGAGAAAATTCTATCAGTGCTGGTTTTCTTAAGTGCAGTGGTCAACTTGGGGGATATTGTTGCAGCCAGGGCGGTCCTTCTGGTGGATATTTTATACCCCTAACCCAGAAACGGCTGACGTCAACACGCCAACAGATGGTGGTTTCTTAAACTGGTTTAATAGAATCCAGAGCTAGCACGGAACTCTCACTACCAGAGCCGTGTGATGTCAGTCAGTGCTCAGAAAGTGCAAGAGGAACAGGACAGATGCAGTCATGTGGACAAGTGCTCCGGGCCTGTTCATCCCAGAAAGTGATGATAAGAAGCAGGGAAAGCACCCGGGCTGTGGCTCTGCTCACTGTGGGGAGACAGATGAGGCTGGGCTGGGGGGAGTCATGGTATCTGCTCAGTGCTTTCAAGATGGCCAGAAAGTCCTAGCCTCTCCCTGACGGCTGAGCTCATAAGACTCATTGCCTCTGGACATGTTCCTAACCAGACAGGCAGCACGGTGGCAGGGTTCTAGATGCTCAAAGAAGCTTTTGGAAGAAATATAACGTGTCCTAACTTTCTCTTCTGCTAATATGGAGCCGGGGCTGGGATTTAGCTCAGTTGGTAGAGTGCCGCTCTGCTGTCTCTGAGGTCCCAAGTTCGATTCGCAGCACCACAAAAACGGGAGAAGGACATGGCAATCCATTCCTGAGGCAATCTAGAAACAATCAGCCATTGAAAATCCTATAAGGGTCACTATGAGTTGGACACGATTCAATGGCACCTAATAACAACAAGATATGGAGCCAATTAAAAAAGCATCTTTGTGCTGGGTTCATAGAGACTGGGGAGGATGATGGACAACAAGGGCCCTTGAAGGGGCAGATAATTGAGCCTGTGCACATCCAGGGCCTCCTTGGTGGCAGGGCTTGGGTTGGGTGCTGTGATCTTTCCTGATAAGCTCAGCCCTGAGGGGAGAAGCGCCAATAGCGGGGCCACCTGGCTTTGAAAGGCTCACGTAGCCCCACCGGCTGCCCAGCGATGGGGCTTCCCCAGGCTGAGGAGCAGGCCCTCTTCCATCTTTCATGGTCAGGCTACTTACAGCCGCCCAAGAGCCCTCCCTCGTCTTCCGTCTACCTACTGCCTTCAGGCCTCTGTCCGCTAGGCGCGATCCGTTCCCCATCTCTAGCTAGGGCCACATTCCTGCTGTCCATGATAAGAGGCCATGGCCCACCCCAGCTGGGAATAAAATCTTCAGCTCAGTGCTTCTCAAGTGACTTCCAACAAGTTGCCCAGGGAGGATTTTGAACATGCTTTCCACGTCCTCCTCACTTCAGATCTGGAATCAGCTGGTGTGGTGAGGTTTGTCCAGGCGGTTCTGATGCACAGCCAGGACCGTTGCTCAGCTGAGTCCATCCCTGGGTCTCTGTGAGGTTTATCCTCTGCTTCTGTTGATTTGATGTTGAGGGAGCAGCCCCTGCGTTCTGTATTGATGCCCTTATCTGGTTGGGCTCTGGCCTTTGAAAATCGTCCTGTCTACAGGGACTTCCAACCTACTGCTCGCTTTGCTTCTGAAGCCTACATCTGCCTATGCCCCCTTTTAAAAATTGTTTTTAATTTGAGCCGGGTGCGGTGGTACACGCGTGTAATCCCAGCGGCTCGGGAGGCAGAGGCAGGAGGATCACAAGTTCAAGACCACAGGCATTCTGCGTAACTTAGTGAGACCCTGTCTCAAAAAAGTGAAAAAATGGGCTGGGGGTGCAGCTCAGTGGTCCAGCACTTGCAGAGCATGCAGGCGTGAGGCCCTGGGTTCAACCCCCAGTACCACACACACAAAAAAAATTATTTTATTTTTTTTATCATACTGTGAGGTTGAACCTAGGTCCTCACGTTGCATGCCTTGCAAGTGCTGCATCACTGAGCTGCACCTCTAGCCCATGTTTTTTCCTTTTTTCTTTTATTTTGAGACAGGGTCTCACTAAGTTACACAGGCTGCCTCTGGCCTCGACCTTGCAATCCTCCTGCCTCCGCCTCCCGGTTGCTAGGACTCCAAGCATGAGCCACGGTGCCCAGCTCCATGCTGGCTTTTTGCATACAGCTTTTCCTGGACAAAACTCGAGTCAGGTCAGAAGTCATTTTAGTGGAGACTTCGCTTTAATGACCGGGTCATGATTTTCCGCTTCTTTCTTGAGTCTCTGGCTGTGAGAAATGAAACGAGGAGAGGGTATGGCTGGGGAGAGTATTGCAGAGAACTCTGGGATCCTGTCCCCAAGGCTGAGCGGCACGTCCTCAGGGTCTTGCCTACACCAGGGCCCTTTGAGCTCAAGACCCCAGAGGGAGCAGAAAGGTGTGGGTTGCTACGAAGCTTCTCTAGCTTAGAACCAGTGCTCCTTCCAGAAAAGTCCCGCATCTCAGACAGGTGGACAGATCAGGCCATGGAAGCTCACACTGTGCCTTACTGAAAAGCAAGACCACATTTTCCCTCTGAAATGCCTCTGGATGGAGCATGTCTAGGCTTTTCCACCTGCATGTCATTTACACGTACTCATCATTGGAAATAGGATAATGTGCGGCTTCCAGAATATAGGAAAAGAAAGAAAAAAGAGCGAGAACTTTCTACATCTCAACAGGGGATAAAACCCTGGGAATCCCGGTCTCCCACAAGTAAGTGGTAAAAAAGGGAAGTTTAAAAGTTGTGAACTCCTCCTTTGAAGTTCTTTTGCCTTTGAACATACTCTTCTGCCTTAAAGAGGAAGGCCACCCACTTTACCTAGAGCCAAGACTAAGTAAGGGAGGGATTTTCAGTTCTCCGAAGTGAAGTGTGGCTGGGGTTTAGCTCAGTTGGTAGAGTGCCGCTCTGCGCTCTCTGAGGACCTGGGTTTGATCCCCAGCACTGCGAAAAGGGGAGAAGGTTGTGGCAGTCCACTCCGGAAACAATCAGCCATTGAAAGCCTTATGAAGGTTGCTATGAGTCAGACTTGACTCGATGACGCCTAACAATAACAATAACAAAGCTAGGGGTCATCGTCCTTAGAAGAGAAGGTCTTTTCCTTTATGTTTTTGTGATACAGAGTGATGGTTTTCCAGAGCTTAGATTCTGTGATCAGATGTACCACCCATGAGTTACCTACCTGATGTTGTTGTTGTTGTTAGGTGCCATCGAGTCGAGTCTGACTCATAGCGACCCTACGTACAGCAAATAGAGACACTTCCCGATCCTGTACCAGGCACATGATCTTATTTATGTTTAAGCCCATTGTTGCAGACACTGTGTCAATCCATCTGGTGGAGGGTTTTCCTTTTTTGCATTGATCTGCCACTCTCCCAAACATGATGTCCTTCTCCAGGGATTGTTCTCTCCTGACTACATGTCCAAAATACGTAAGACACAGTCTGGCCATCCTTGCTTCCAAGGAGCACTCTGGTTGCACTTCTTCTAGGACAGATCTGTTGGTTCTTTTGGCAGTCCGTGGTATATTCAATAGACGTCTCCAGCACCATAATTCAACAGCATCAGGTCTTCTCGTGTCTCCCTTGTTCAATGTCCAGCTTTCACAACCATATGATGCGACTGAAAATATCATGGCATGAGTCAGTCGCACCTTTGTCTTCAATGTGACATCTTTACTTTTCAATACTCTAGTTGTTTGGGGAGTGGTTTGCCAGTGCCTACTCCCTAGTCTGTCTTAGTCTGGAAGCTCAGCTGAAACCTGTCCACCATGGGTGACCCTGCTGGTATCTGAGATACAAGTGGCATAGCTTTCAGCATCACAGCAACACACAAGACCCCACAGTACGGCAAACTGACAGATGTGTGGGGGTTTAGAATATTGAAAACTACCTGATATAAAGCTTTTAAAACCTAGTTAGATAGAGTAGTATTTGGAAAAGGAAAACTAAATCAACTGAAAATAATAATAATAATAATAATAATAATAACCTCCCAAATAGACTTACAAGTGCAGTTGTCTTCAAAAGTTATTGAATCAAGTGTTTTGTTAAGTTAGAAATATTGTTTGAATTTTAAAATTTTATTTCTATTTTATTTTTATTTTGGGGTGCTGGGGATTGAACCCCAAGCCTTGGGTATGCTACGTAAGCCGTCTGCCCCTGCGCTATACCTGCAGCCCTCTCGTGGTTTTGTTCATTAAATGACCCTTGCCCCTGCGTGTATTTACTGGAAGTGGTGCTAATTTTTCAAGGAACTAAAATGGGAAATTAAAATAAAATATGGGGTTAGGCTGCCGGGTGAAATCCAGTGAGATCAGTAGGAAGCTCCTCTATTTGCATTTTTACCGTTGGAACTGAGGAGGTGGCGGCGCCCATAGATTTCCCAGTAATGAAACTTGAAGATGTGCCCCTTAATGGAAGGTAATCAACTGCAATGCAAATTTAATGAACTCTGATGCTGCAGTGCACACCAAATCCAATATCCCACCGAAAATTAACCTAATCAATAATCCGATTTGAAGCTTTCAGCTGGGCCAACAATCTGCTGCACTGACCGAGCCTGCCTTCTTCGATGTCATCCCACCGAGGTGGCTGAGCCCTCTCAGGCTTACTGCCTGTTCCTGCAGATCGTGGTATTGGCTAAGTGCGCCCCCTGATTTCCTTAAGGAGATTGTTATCCAGCTTCCGACAACCACCTAAGCAGTGTTAGCCTCTATAAGGCTTTGTATGAAGGAAAATTGTTGTTGTTAGGTGCCGTTGAGTCGATATCCGACTCATAGCGACCCTCATAGGGTTTTCCAATGGCTGACTGTTTCGGGATTGCCTTGGGTGTGGATTGCCAGGTCCTTCTCCCATTTTTGCGGTGCTGGGAATTGAACTTGGGACCACAGAGACTGCAGTGCAGCGCTCTAACAACTGAGCTAAATCCCAGCCCCATGAAGGAAAATAAAGAAAGCAAAAATGAAAACATAAAACAGTCACCTGAGCTGATATGAAAGGAGAGAGCTGGGCGCAAGGGCACACACCTGTAATACCAGCAACTCAGGAGGCTGAGGCCGGAGGCTCACATGTTCGAGGCCAGAGGTGGCCTGTGTAACTTAGAAAGACTCCATCTCAAAATAAAAAATAAAAAGTAGGCTGAGGGTGTAGCCCAGTGGTGGAGCGCTTGCAAGTATGTGCAAGGCCTTGGGTTCAACACCCAAGTACCAAAAAATAAAAATAAGAGGGGAAAGTCCTTTTAGCCACATTCATGCAGCCACATCTCCATTAACCTCTCCATGAACCTCCCCCTTTTCCCCTTGGTTCTCCATGTCAAGCCTTGGTCATCAGCTTTTTGTACTATCTTTGAGCCATAAAGACTCTTCCTGGGAGCTGGGCACAGTGGCGCACGCCTGTAATCCCATCAGCTTGGGAGGCGGAGCCAGGAGAATCGCAAGTTCAAGACCAGAGGCAGTCTTTGTAATTTAGCAAGACCCTGTCTCAAAAAAGTAAAGAAAAAAAGGGGGCTGGGGGTGCAGCTCAGTGGTCCAGCACTTGCAGAGTATGCAGGCGCGAGGCCCTGGGTTCAACCCCTAGAACTGCCAAAAAAAAAAATCTTCCTAGGACCCTCTGCTTCAGAAAATGGGGCAATTTGCCCTCCACTTACCCTCCACGACCTCTTATCTGTCCTTGGAGGGTCGCCAGAGAAGGGGACCGCCTTTGGAGTAGTCTTCTTTCTAGTGTAAAACGACTTCCCAGCATTGCAGGGTGCGCTACCTCCTGCCGTGCATTTAAAAAACATTTAGTTATTTGTTTGTTTGTTTTTCAGTCCTGGGGGGAGGCCCTAGAACCCTGGGTCTCACACATCCTTTGTAAGTGCTCTCCCACTGCGCTGCACCCCCCCCCCAGCCCATTTTTCACTTGGCATCTTGAGACAGGGTCTCACTAAGTTACTCAGGCTGCCTCTGGCCTCGAACTCAAGATCCTCCTGCCTCAGCCTCCCGAGTCTCTGGGATGAGCGGCGCGAGCCCATGCACCTGCCCTACCATGCGTTTGTAGGACTGTTGTGCAGTCAGTGGGTCCAGCTCGCCTTCCTGGCTCTTTCCGTGCTGTAGCTCCCTGGTGCGCAGGGCGAGAGGCAGTTGAATTGGTCAAGTCTGGAACACAGGAGAGTGAGCGGGAGATGGGGGTTTGGTCATCGCCTTGGATCTGTTCATTGACACCCTAGCAGAGGATGAGACCATCCGCTAAAGAGAAGGCAAATGGAAACAAATTCCCCACTACCCTAAGTACTCCGGGAAATGTGGACAGGCTGCGAGAAGCCTGGGAGAGAGAGGGAGGGAAAAAATAAACCAGTTGTGAGTCCACACCAGACAGGCAGAGAATGCACAGAAAAAGAATGTAATGCATTTTTGTGCCGCTTTTCCTGAGTTAATGAGGAATCCAGGTTAGGGAGCCTTTTGAAGAGTATTTTGGAGGCACACAGAGCCTTCTGTACCACTTAATTTATCAAGATTTATAGACTTTGTACTGAATGACTGTTTGTTATTAGGTAATGGCGGATTGGTGTCCGACTCATCGCAACCCTGCGTACAACAGGCAAAACACTATTGTCAATGCTTCTCTGCTGTTCATAGGGTTTTCAATGGTGGATTGATCTTTGGGAGTGGGTTGCCGGGTCCTTCTCCCAAGCCTACAGCACCTGGTGTTCCCAGGCGGTCTCCCATCCAGGTACTAACCAGGCCTGACCCTGCTTAGCTTCCGAGATCTGACGGGATTGGATGACACAGTAGAATAACTGTCCTTAGAGTGACTGCCTAGGAGAGATGAAGACTTAGCAGTAATGGCCTAGAGACAACAAGGGCCCCGTGCTAGCGGAGTTGCTGTGGTTTGAGGTTCTGAGACCACAGACGACATGCGGTGGGAACCAGGCTTGAGACGGAGAGAGAACTTCCCAAGCCACTCTGGTTAAAGGTTAGCCCCTCCCGCATCAGTTCCTCAAGAAAAAGAATTGGAGGCAAGTCTCAAAACCTGCCACGTAGACTTCATAGCTCATTTTGTATAATCACAGTATGCATAGCAAACAGAATCTAGACTTGGCAGGCAAAACTATGGGATGCCCAGTTAAATTTCAATTTCAAATAAACAATCAATTGTTGTTGTTAGGTGCCGTGGAGTCAGTATCTGACTCATAGCAACCCTCATAGGGTTTTCAATGGCTGACAGTTTTAGGATTGCCTTGGGAGTGGGTTGCCACATCCTTCTCCCATTTTTGGGGTGCTGGGAATCGAACTCGGGACCTCAGAGACTGCAGAGCGGTGCTCTACCAACTGAGCTAATTCCCAGCCCTAAACAATCAATAGATTTTTTTTAATGTAAGTATGTCTTATGCAATACAGAACCTGTATTTTATCTGACAACCCACACTGAATCCATTCTCATTAGGGGCTGGCAGCATTCTCCACAAAACCTATTTCGCTCCTCATAAGGGCCCAAGTGAAAGCCCTCCAGGTATTGCTGTTCTCCCTGGATTGACGGTGTGTCCAACACAACTCCACCATACAATGTCTCTGCAATCTCGCTGTAAAACCTCCGTTCTTTTGTATTGTTGCTGCTGTTGTTGTTAGGTGCTGTCAAGTTGGTGTCCGACTCATAGCGACCCTACATAAAACAGGCAAAACAGTATTGCCAGTGCTTCTCTGCTATTCATAGGGCTTTCAGCGGTGGGTTGATGATGATTATTTTATTTTGGGGGGGAGTGGGTTACCGAGTCCTTCTCCCAAGCCTACAGCACCTGGTGTTCCGAGGCGGTCTCCCATCCAAGTACTAACCAGGTCCGATCCTGCTTAGCTTCTGAGATCTGACAGGATCGGACGCCACAGAGTTAGAGCTGCAGACCTTCTTTTGTATACCAATGGCTTAAAGAAGCCTCGCAGATGTTAGTTCTCAAACTTAACAGAATCAGGCATGTCCAACCTTTTGGCATCCATGGGCCTCATTGAGTAAAGATAAGCTTTCTTGGCACTATTAATTATATACATAATAAGGGGAGTCATGAAGAAAGTAAATGATGAAAAACACAGGGTGTGAAAAGGTTTCGTGGGGTCAGCTCACTAGCTGTCCTGGGTTGCTTGAGGCCCGTAGGCCATGCGCTGGACACACCTGCTGGATGCTGCCTGTGGTTTTCCACTACTGACCCTTTTATTTCTGTCTTTCTCTTCCCTCCCCCCGTGTCCCTGCACTAGACTTTTCAGATGGTCCCTTGCTTCCCAGCGTGACCCTCTGATCACCAGTAGCTTTCCTTTGCGTCACACCCCACAGCTGGGAGCCAGCTTGGCCTATTCCTGAGGTGTCGCTGAGCTCAAGGTCCACGGCCAGGAGAGCATTCGCACCGTCCTGAGCCAGGAAGATCTGACAGATCGTCCCCAGCGATTCAAGTCCAGCACTTCCTGTCCCCCGGAGCCAGGATGCAGAGAGGGGTCCCTCTTCCGGAAGGCTGTCTCACGAGGCCTCGTTCTCCAAGGCTTCTCCCTGCTGTGGAAGCCTGGGGAGTCAGGCGCCAGTTCCTAGCCATGCCATGGTTAAGAAGGAGGCATGTCCATCTTGCTATTTTTGTATTATCTTTACATCATTATAGGGGCTGGGATTTAGCTCAGTTGGTAGAACACCGCTCTGCAGTCTCTGAGGTCCCGAGTTCAATTCCCAGCACCGTAAAAATGGGAGAAGGATGTGGCAACCCACTCCCAAGGCAATCCCGAAACCGTCAGCCATTGAAAACCCTATGAGGGTCGCTATGAGTCGGATATCGACTCGACGGCACCTAACAACAACAACAATCGTATAAGCACCATGGGGAGATGTTGCACAATTTTCTCAGGAGTTCTCAACTCCAGCTCCTGGCTGAATTCCAAAGAACCCTTTCCTATTTATTCACCCCCGAAATGAAGAGATTTTAATTTGTGCTGACAATCTTGGCATTTTGTTAGAATTAAAACGATGTAAAATCAATGCAGGATTATTTATGACAGAGAAGGAATGAAAAACAGTAGAACCCAATAGGGGCTGATTGAGCCCAATGGTTACAGAGAGGAGACGCATTTTCTTGCTACACAGTACAGGTGCAAGAACCCGCCAGGCCCCTATGAAACCTTCCCGGGCATCTCTGTGATACTGTAGCAGTTTTCTGCTACCCGAAGTCCTGACAGTTACATTCTTAGTCCCAGAGGCATTTTTACCTTTGTTCAGGCCGACAGTTGGGCTGGGATTTAGCTCAGTTGGTAGAGCGCCGCTCTGCAGTCTCTAAGATCCCGAGTTCGATTCCCAGCACCACAAACATGGGAGAAGGACGTGGCAATCCACTCCCAAGGCAGTCCCGAAACAGTCTGCCACTGAAAACCCTATGAGGGTCGCTATGAGTCAGAGACAACTCGACGGCATCTAACAATAACAACAGGCCAACAGTGTTAACTGCTTGTCTTTTTCAGCCAGAAGGTTCATTCTAGCAGAGTTCTGCTCCCCCAGTCTACTAGTTTGATCTCTGAGCACAGCTTCTGCAGAGGCGCAGGGGTGGACTGGCTCCAGGCAGGATCGGGGCCAGCCCCAGCAACCACTCCCAGCTGGTTCAAACATTATTTCCTTGTGAGCTAATGCCATGCCTGCAGTTTTTCATGGAAACAGCTCAGCATTATCTAACAACATCTGGGACGGCTCTCCCTCTCTCTTTCCCCTCAACGTGTGACACTGTGGGAGATCTTTGACTT
>VMDO01031092.1:0-20507 GCA_007922755.1 Pedetes capensis
TTTTTAAATATAGCATATCTTATGAATTTATGAATAAAGATGGAAATAACCTGGGTAAATAATAATAATGAAAATTATTATATACTATCACAGGTTAGCAATATTTAGCCATAATCATTGACATTTTTAACAGAAAATTTTAATATTTGGGGAGTTTTTTCAATAGCAGAGATGTTTTCCAAATTTTAGAATATCTTAATTTATAGTTGTAACTAATAAGCATTAATATACATGTGTAAATTTGTTTTTTCTAATAAGAGACATTCTTCTCCTCTATGAGAATCTCTACTTAGGCTAAGCCAAATGATGCTTAAAAATTGTTAGGCAGTGAGGTTTCATAACCAAATACCTAGTTCAAGCTCAGTGGAAAAAGACATTATCATCTTCATTGTTATTGAAATTTTTAATCATGGAATTAAAAAATATTCAACTTATTTGTGTAAATATGCAGTTATTGCTATATTTGCTTCAGAAAGCTTCTAAGAGCAAAAGAAATGAACTCCCATTATATTTGTGTGGAATTTACAAAATGTGCCCACTTGATCTCTTAACTCTGTAGAGCTAAATGTCACTTCATTTTACAGGTGAAAAAACTGAGACTCAGGCAGATGCTCTATAATGAATTGCCAAGTTTCCTCATATAGCCAGGTGTGCCCAGGAGTGGCCAGGTGTGGTCAGGTCTTGTACCTCATCATCTAGTGTCGGTTTTCCTGAGGAGGATGAACTGGGCTAAGGAGAGAAACTGCTTGGATCCTTCTGCTGACATTTTTAAAATCCTCAACTTCAGCAGCTCACCTCCTTCTTCAAAATGCCTAGGGACTGTGGTTTAGGCACAAGTATAAGTATTGACATGCTTATTTTTTCACCTATTACATGACAGTAAATGAGAAACTGCACAACTATTTTATTTGTCACACTCCCACAGTGATTTTTACAGAAAAATAATAGATGCTGGGTTGTGAGATGATTCCCGAGTTTCCTTTCGACTCTCACATGCTGTGATTCTACCATGCCAAGAGCCAAATAAATGTTCACAAAATGCACACCCAACAAATTAATCCACTTCAGATGAATCCAAGTTATGGAGCTATAATCTCTGAAAGATAATAGTACTGATAGCACCTTCTTACAGACAGCATTCCTGACAATCATTTGTGGAATGATATAATGTTATGAAAATGAAACAATTGGAATTCTCCTTGCTCTAGTAAGAATTTTAGGCTATGAATTTTGCAGAATTTACAGAGCATAACCATGGGATGGACAAACTTCTTAACTGTCTATTCATCTTAAAACCTCTGTCAAATTCCTTCTTCTTCCATCCTGAAACAATTCATTTGCTTTCTCCAGAGATTCACACAAATAATTGCTTAAAGGCAAAAACTAACTAGTTGACAAGTATACTTTAAAGATCATTTCAAGGTCCGTAATATGCAAGTGAAGAAGCAGTGGTTACTTTGATCTGACATTTTAAGGATAGATTTTAAGAAGACACAGGGTCATGGATCATGACAGGGGAAGAAGACATTTCAGGTGGGGTAAGAATAAGATGCCTGCAGCTGTAGCCCTGTGGCATCTGATCCCGTCAGATCTCAGAAGCTAAGCAGGGTCAGGCCTGGTTAGTACCTGGATGGGAGACCACCTGGGGACACCAGAAGCTGTAGGCTTGGGAGAAGGACCTGGCCAAAAATCAATTTGCTGTTGAAACCCTATGAACAGCAGAGAAGCACTGACAATAGTGTTTCCCCTGTTGTACAGAGGGTCGCTATGAGTAGGATACCTACTCGATGGCACCTCACTGACAAGAAGAAGATAGCAAAAAACAGCAGATGAAGTGGGGGCCTATAAGCAAAGTGTATGGACAAAATTGTGATAGAGATTAGAGGGAGGTTGCCTAAAGAGATTAGAAAAGAAACAAAATAGTGCATGAAAGTTATGAGGGAGGAAGTTAGGAATAGGTTGATTTTTTTTTCTGCTGCCTTTGGGCAGTTAGAATTTTCAGGGGTTCCCTGAAAAGAAAGAGCCTTTTAAGAATGGAAGCTCAGACTATTTATCTTCCACTTAAAAGCTTGCTCTTACCCTTGCCCTATAAAAATGGAGAATTGCTGAAGTGGGTCATCTTCCTGGAGCTTAGACCCATGATGTATCCAGATGTTCCTTGGCTTTGGCAGATCTCCTTAAAAGATGTCAACAAGGTGGAAAATTTAAGTGTCTTCTGACCTCTGTCTACAAATTCTAGCCTGAACTAAGTGACACTTGGTAGTGAGGTCCAGATCCTTCACATTATGGCCTTGAGCCTATAAGTCTGGGAATATGTTTTTCAGTTTCTTCCTGCTAATTCTTTATGTGGGCAAACTAGACTAATATATCTTTAAGGCATAGCTTTAGCACTGGAAGGAAATGAGAATTGTTTAGTTCAAATAAAATAATATTCATTAAAAAATGCTCCAATAAAATGACTCAAAACTTTAGTTAACATTATTTTGCTTATATTTTCTTTTACCGTTCTGTAATGCCTCAAATAAAATAATAATTTGGTGATTACTCATTAGTAGAATATTAAAGATTCATGTTTATTAATTTATGTTTATGAACACAATATTAGCACATTTGTCAGCATCATATTCAATTGCTACTGACTTTCTTGTTGTTGTTGTTGTTGTTGTTGTTGTTGTTGTTGTTGGGTGCTATCGAGTCGGTATCCGACTCATAGTGACCCTCATAGGGTTTTCAATGGCAGACTGTTTCGGGATTGCCTTGGGAGTGGATTGCCAGGTCCTTTCCCATTTTTGCGGTGCTGAGAATTGAACTCGGGACCTCAGAGACTGCAGCTCAGCGCTCTACCAACTGAGCTAAATCCCAGTCCCACTGACTTTCTTTGCAATCTTTTATTTGTACACATTGTATGTATTATGAAAACTATAAAAATTAACTTTTCTAGCTAAATTTGTTGTTGTTGTTGTTGTTGTTGTTGTTGTTGTTGTTATGTGCCATGGAGTTGCTGTCTGACTCATAGTCACACTATGTACAACAGGTGAAACACTATTGTCAGTACTTCTCTGATATTCATAGGGTCTTCAGTGGCAGATTGGTTTTTGGTGGTGGGTTGCCGGGTCCTTCTCCCAAGCCTACAGTATCTGGTATTCCCAGGCAGTCTCCCATCCAAGTACTAACCAGAGCTGACCCTGCTTAGCTTCCAAGATCTGACCTGATCAGAAGCCATGGTGCTATGGCTACAGGGAACTAAATTAGGTAATAGAATTTTTCATATGCACAGTCATTTTTCAGTTTAATGTGGCTAAATAATGGTAGGGGTTGAGATTTAGCTCACTTGGTAGAATATTGCTCTGCACTCTCTGGGGACCCAGTCTTGATCCCCAGTACCACAAAAATGGGAGAAGGATGTGGCAATCCACTACCGAAACAATCCAGAAACAGTCATTGAAAACTTGGGAGGATCACTATGAGTCAGACCAATTGAAATACTCTGGTCTAGGCACTTGGTCTTCACCATTAAGTTTCTTTAATGACCTCTATATTTTTCATTAACCTAATTAAAATCTCTCATTTTAAGAGCCTAAAGCCTCTATAATCTTTCTTTTTCTTTCTCCTGTCAATTAGCTTAGAGTAAGACTAATATATTTCTTATCTTCCATTCTTGTTTACATTCAACTATGCTTTTAGTCATATCCATTCTGCTAAAAATACTTCCCTCATCACTCCCTTAAACATAAAAATTGTATCCATTTACTATGCTGATCACCATTTACTCTGGGAAAATTCTTTTGATTTCTTGATTTGATGTAATTCCTTGAAACTGCCTAAAATGTTACTGGACTTCACTTATATACTTATACCATTTGAATTACCTATGTTGGTAAGTTTCTGAGTGAAGAAAATAGGATTTAATCATCTTTGTGTTAGGTACCACACCACTTACAAGAACAAAATCATAAAAAGTTGAATTCAATTAGCATTGCTATACCAAGTGAATTATAATATTTTTAGAGTTCAGAACTAGCTTCCATCCTTTAGTCTTAAGCACAACTTTCCATGAATTTCTAGTTACTTTTAAATTACTATACTCAGAAATAGTTTCCTAAGCTATTCTTTTCTGGAGACATGCTAGCTCAATTGTCTAAGAACAAAGGGTGGGAAGAATTAACATTAAGTAGATGAATACTAGTGATTATAGCCCCCATATTTTCTCTAGCCTTTTGTTTTGCTCTTCTTTCTACCATCACATACTTCTTCCTCTGCATTTCTAAAGAAGGCAACTAGGCATAGTTTTCTAATGCTGATCCAACTATAGCCCATTATATTTAGGGGTAGGGAAAAATCAGAGATTTTTTTTTTGTAAAAGGATATGTGTTCTACCTTTACTTCAACAGACTGATGCATCTTAGCATTTTTTCACATCTTGATAAGGTATTTGTTAAGATCAGCACCTTCAGCCTTTTGAACTTACTAATGCCTCTCTCAACACATATTTGGCATTATTATCACACTATCTTTCTAAAAAACAGAATGTGTTGCATTACAACTCTGTGCCTTGTCAGTTGTTTACAACTAACTCTATGAGAAAAGTTAAAAAAAATCATACAAAGACTCATTAGTGGACCTTTGCAGTAGAATCTATAACTTCCTTAGAGGTTACTTGTCTAACTTGGCCTAACTGTGTTTGATGTACATCTCCAGACAGGACAACAAAATAAATAGGTAGGAATGTTTGCTCAGAAATGTTCTCCTTTCTCCTTTTCCCTTATCCCTTTTCCCCCACTGCATGTCCCAGAAGTGAGGAAAAATACTGTATTTTCTGAGTGTTCTTATATAATGAAAAGAAAGGCTGTCTTGCAACACTTCTCATTATAAAATTCAATTTCTGGAAGCAAGCTGCAGGGGGAGGCTTATAAATAACAAGGAAACAGGAAAAGGAATATTTGTGATAAAAAAAAGGAATCATTTTCCTGGGATTGAAAGATAATTGAAAATGCAGCAAATCAATAAAAATGATAAGCATGTGAGAAAAAGAGCTTCTGGAGAGAATATATATTATACATGTTGTAGTTTTGTTAGTAAGGAGGCTCACAGTGAAATTAAGATTAGAAACTAGAAGTGTTTGAATCCCTCATGAACTAGAACAAACATCAGGAATAGATATTTATAGGACTGAATATTAATGCTGGAAGGACATGAGATTTTATATCATGCTTTGTGATCTCTGACCTGTGAGTTTATTTGGATGTACCACTACCTCCCATACCTCACCTCTAACCCTGATTTAAAATATAAGTTTGATGCTGAAATAATCTCTGGTACATGTAATAACATTGTAATATTACTTAATAAAATATATTGTAAAATTCTCAGAATCATCAATACAACTCACTCGTCTCATGTTTTTCTCCCTCCTTGTTGTTGTTGTTGTTAGGTGCCGTCAAGTCGGTATCCGACTCATAGCGACCCTCTGTATGACAGGGGAAACACTATTGTCAGTGCTTCTCTGCTGTTCATAGGGTTTTCAGTGGCAGATTGATTTTTGGGAGGGGGTTGCCAGGTCCTTCTCCCAAGCCTACAACTTCTGGTGTTCCCAGGCGGTCTCCCATCCAGGTACTAACCAGGCCCGACCCTGCTTAGCTTCCGAGATCTGACGGGATCAGATGCCACAGGGCTACGGCTGCAGGCTCTCCCTCCTAGTCCCCCCAAAAAGGTCATATGCTTTAAACCCATATGAAATTGATGTTGTTGTTAGGTCCTGTGAAGTTGGTGTTCAACTCAGTGACCTTAGTACAACAGGAAAAACAGTATTGTCAGTGCTTCTCTGCTATTCATAGGGTTTTCAATAGCTGATTGTTTTTTAGGAGTGGGTTGCTGGGTCCTTCTCCCAAGCCTACTGTACCTGGTGTTTCCAGGCGGTTCCCCATCCAAACACTAACCAGGCCCAACCCTGCTTAGCTTCCCAGATCTGATGGGATCGGACACCACAATGGTATGGCTGCAGGCATGAAATTGATAGCAATATAAAATATGATTTTTATATAAAAATATAAAATATTACTTCACTTATTACTATATAGCAACTTTTCTAATCCATTGTGCTGTTGGGGAGGAAAGAATAAGCTCCTCTATATCTCCATGCAGTTTGTGTACAAAGATGACAGAGCCAGTAATGCAGGTCCTGCAGTTATGAACAATAACTGACCTTTTGTCCATTTGTTTCCTGAGAGAAGTCCGTTGCTTTGCCTGAACAAAGCGATGCAGATGCTGTCAGAGGCTTTTCAGTTCAATCCCTTAGCCTTCCCCAAGTGTGAAATAATCAGCCCTCCTCAAGACTTCAAAGACACATAGTCTTCCTTCAGGCCCCCTGCCACCCTCATCTCAGCTGGGAGTTGCAGCAAAGAAGTCCAACGTCACTCCCTTTCAGTGGGGAAAGGAGAGTGTCTGAGTCCCACTGGCCCAGGAATTGAGAGGAACACTAGCAAGAATGAGGACAGCTCTCCCAAGTCCATTGCCACTTCAGCCTAAAGATGTTTTTGATGAAAACCCGGGCTGTACGCACAACTTAGTTGGCTGTCATTGTGCACTGGAAATGGTGCCTTAACAGAAAGTCCCTTGGCCATTGGGAGAGTCTCTGAAATGAACTCATCTGAGCATCCCACATATATGCTCTGATTTTAAAAACATTACTGACATTACTATTAAAACTCCTCTGTTGACCTGATGCTTGTCTCATATATTTTTTACTTGGTTTTGGTGACTTGGCTCACTCTCTGACTGATCCACATCCAGTTCAGAGCTGCATAGTACCCCTAAGCCCCTTCCCTAAAGAGTGTGAATGATACCATAGGGCATTTTCTGGTGTCTTTTAACTGGATCAGAGACAATCTATGTCCCTTTTCCTTAACTGTGCCCTCTTGCCAGTTAGCTCAGCTGCCTATCTTCTTACCATTTTTGTTTCCAAATACATGTTCATTTCATATGCCAATAAATTCCAAAAATGAGGGCCAAATAATAATCTGGCATCAAGTATCTTGGTCTGTTTGGACTGCTAAAACAAAATACCATAGACTAGATTGCTTATAAACAACATGTATTTATTTTTTGGGAAGTCCAAGATCAAGGTGCTGGGAGATGCAGTATCTGGTGAGGGGCCACTGTGGTGTAAACTGTGGTTCATAGGGGATGCCTTTCCACTGTGTCCTCACATGGTGGAAAAGGCAATATAGCTCTCTGGAACCTCTTCAATAAAGGCACTAATCCCATTCCAATCACCTCCCAAAAGTCCAATCTCCTAATACCATCACATTGGTGGTTAGTTTTTAATGTATGAATTTTAGGTGGACACAAGTATTCAGACCATAGAATCAGGTAATGAATTATTAATGTTAAAAAGTCATTATGTGATAGTCAGGTGGGAGCAACATCCTGGGATAAGCCACTCAAAATGGCATAACTAAGAAATTTCTTTAAAGATATTTGGGAGTGAAGAGAAGCAGGCCTTCAATTATGGTACTCTGCTTATCATTTGCTCTTGACTGTACAGGCAGTCCCTTCTTTCTTTTTACTGCTGGCCATACCATTTACTAATAGCCCTAAAGTGAAATAATTATGACTATAAAATATTGATTTTACTCTGAAGTCAAATTTATTTTTCACATACTCTGATATCTTAATAATAATATACATGGATTCCATTGAAGAGTATATATTTCTATGTACCATTTTATTTTATAATTCTTTGGTTCCATACACTTTGGTTTAGCCTTAGCCTTCATATTTAGTCTATTTCCTGTCTTCAGAGGCTGTGGTTTAGCTCATTTGGTAGAGTGCTGCTCTGTACTCTCTGAGGATCTGGGTTTGGTCTCTAACACTACAAATATGGGAGAAGGACATACCAATCCACTCTTGAAGCAATCCTGAAACAATCAGCCATTGAAAACCCTATGAGGGTCACTAGAGTTGGACCCAACTTGAGGGCCCCTAACAACAACAATAATAACCTATCATTTATTCCTTCTCTTTTAAAAAAATTTATGAATCTTATTCTGTGAGTATTATCAGCTCCTCTATGAATATTTTTAAGGATTTGCTAATAAACTATCCCTAGTTTGGGATATCGCTGAAATGCCTGTTAGACATGAAATAAAAGACATAATGGAAATTGTACAATCTCTTTTCTTGGAAAACCTTTAGCATATGAAATAAATGTAGAGTGGTTCACACAGTGTCATATGTATGAGAATGGATTAGTGTTCTTATGAGTGCTGAGCCTCTCCTTGTTTTCACCATAATTTGCTATTTGGTGGTTCAGTATATATTTTGATATTTTTACATTCAATCATCTTTATATTTATACTTCTCAGAGAGTAATCAAATCCAGCGAATATTTATTGCTTTCTTTACATCAGGCACTGGGGCAGGTACTCTAATGCATGGAAAGAACAAAAGTCTAATTTTGCCTCCATAAAGTGTATTGCCTTTAAAAAATTCATAATAATGGCAGCATTCCTGTGCACTTCAGAATTAAGCAAACACTTCCAGTCATTTCATCTCATTTGAACCTTGTTGCACTGTGTAACAAGAGTGAGTAGTAACATTCCCACTTCATAGAGGAGGCAGATGGCTTCCTGAGTTCCTCAAGGTCATGGTCAGTAGGAGACAGATTTAGGGCAGTGAGTAGAACAAACTCCAGTTTAAAACTGTCATAAAAAAAGATAATAGTTCTTACACTTCTATAACAACATGTGACTAAGGTATTTGGTTTATCATACCTCAAAATAAGTATTAGTATCATTTCAATTAAAGTGATCTCCATGGTTCATCTTAAAAAGAGATAGGAACGTGAGAGAGTGAGGTACAGTGAAGAGAATTGCTGCAAAGGCAAGCTGTTTGACACTCTCCATAAAATATTATTGTTGTTTCTCCGTCTTATCCCAGAGGGATAGTTAAATCTAAGGAGCACTAATTTATATGTCAGCCCAATAGCACAGTCCAACAGAAGATCAATTTAAATGGACATTTATTCGTTGATTTTTATTTTAAAGAAACACCAGTAGAATAAAAACTATTTCATAAAAGAAACAGTAATCTTTTTCTCTGCTGCTTCTGGTTTCTGCTACAATTCTGTCTGGCTCTCAAATGCTTAGCACAAAGGAAGAGAAAATTTATAATACTTTGTTATCATTAGTTGCAAATATGGCCTTTCCTCTTTCTTATAAAAACTAGATATGACTATTGTAAGTGATAAATTTATTCCCATGTAATTTATAAGCTTTATCACATTGTGGTAGATGAAAAATATCCACAGTACTTTATACTAGAAATATTTTCTTTCTTTTGTGCAACATGTGACATTCTTAACCACTTGCTGTCTCTTGAAGTTCTCTCCTTAAATTCAATAACATTGCACTGCCTAATTCTTCTTATGTCCAATTTCTTGATTTTTTCATTCTTATGCTTTTAAATGTGGCAATCTCTTGAACTTCTATCTTTGGTCTTTTTCTGATGGATTTCATCTCTTATATTAGCTCTATTTTCATGATCTTAAAACTTACTATACTTACTACAAATGACTTCTTAAATTACATACTTAGTTTTGAATTCTCCCTTAAACCCAAATCACCAGCATATCTTCTAGTGTCATCTTATATACTATTACTGATAATTCAGTATTATAAGAACTGAGTATCTCATTTCACTCTCAAATTTATTTTTCACAGTGTATGGGTCTCCCTTCATTTCTCTGGAAAATGCTCTTAATCTTCCAGTCTTGAAATGCAGATTTCAACCCTCATTCTTCCTCCTACTTGAGTCTCTTTATTTTTAAGCCTATCTCATCTGTTTCACAATCTGCCAATTGTGTTTGTACATGTCCAATTACTTCTTTGTGTTGACTTACATTGCCACCACCAGGTGCTCTAGTTTTATTACCCGTAGGTTTATTTTCTAAAACATGCTTATTATACATCTGTGACCATGAGCAAAACCTGTCAATATTTCCCAATAGATCAAAAATGTAGCGAGCAAGACTGACTGCAATACCTTTATCTAACACTCATTTTGTCAGGTTGGATTCAGCTTAGGTGTTGCATTCTGTCTAAATAGACATTTTACCAACCTTGGCTCAGTGGCTCTGTCCATGTCCTTTTACCTGTGCTGTTTCCCCAATGGATGTTTCTTCTTCCAACCATATAATCAGGGCTCCATGAATCCTTTACAATTCATTTTATTTCTGGTCATCAGTGACCACCCAGAATCTTTCTTTGCCTGTTTTGCTATAATAGATCATTTGACTTTCTGAAAATAATGCCTTAAATTTTAGTTATTCTTTATATGTGTATATTTTATGTCTTCCCAACTGATTTATAAACTGCCTTTTATCAGGAATTATGAATTATCTCTTCTTATAGCTGCATAAATGACTACTCCAAGTCACTTTAGGCACTTAATAAAGAATTGATTTGTTGTACATAAAATGAATGGAAATGTAACTTATTTTATATCAATACACACATATACTTGCTTTTAAAGATCATTAACAGAGAATATGCATTGTGGTAATCCCTCACAAATGGCTTATAGATGTTTAAGGCACTCAATAAGCTAAAACAAATAAAAATCCATTAATCACATTCAATTAGTTTGACAGTTTATCATATCCAAAACAGATGACGAACAGACACTGACACTAATCCAGTGTCTGGTCCTCTAATCATAGGCATAGCCTTCTCTGTGCCACATCCATTCCTGTTCTTTCTTCTAAAATGAGACAATTTTCCTACTTGATTTTTTCTAAGAAGATAAAATTATAGACAAAAGTAACAAAAATTAAAATCCCACCTTATTTGAGAGTTAAGCAGCAGTGGCCTGGTGGTGAGGCAGTCATAATATACTATGTATACTGGGTCTGAAATCTTTTAGCTAAGTTGGATTAATGCCCACAGTGAGGTCTCACATTGTATGTTAACAATTTCCTCTTTTTCTCATTAGTGTATGAACTTGGGAGAGGAAGAGATGTGCTTTATTCATTCCTGAATCCTCAGTGTCTAGTAGTTTTGTATATGTATTTTGGGCACAAACTTATTCATTTACCATTTTTCTCAGTGTATAGGAGGAGGATGTCTTGATCTGGGACAAAGGATAGCTTATTGTACTACCTGATGCAGCCAGCATTTCAGGCCAATGCAAATAGGAGAATACATAGAGGAGTGGAAAGAGCCCTCCCTTCCACACATATTTTCCTCTCACTTCTCCCACAAACTCATTTGCTAAATGGAAGGAAGCAATCTCCTTCAAGCACTGAGATTATGCACACTAATGATTTAGGTCATGCCATTCCACACTTCTTCAAATAAGAAGGAGCAAATCTGTGTCCTGCAAATGTTTGCCAACAATCATTCTCTTTCCAAGAAGAGTTGCCATTCCCATCGCAAACATGAACTACTAAAGTTATTTGTGAAAGAGTGCAATGATAGAAATGCCTCATGCCTCCATTAAGGAATGGTGACTCTGGTCTCTTGATTTTCTTGCCAAGAGCACACTATTATTTTCTTAGGTATCTGTAACAAAAATTTATTCAGAACTCAGTGTGTACCAGGGTATGTGCTTAGTGCTTTTTATGGATCATGTTACTTAACTTTCATAGTGATATGATATAGATACTACTATCATTCCCATTTTACCAATGAGAAAACTGAGATGTTAAGAATTTAAATTGCTGGTCTTGCATCTAATAACTTCTAGGGATAAGAATTAAAATAAAAATCCCTTAAAATATATTAAAGTGCATAATAATTTGAGGTGTGGACATGACTGTATTAGCCAGCTGTTTGTCACTATAACAAAATGCCCAAGAGAAACAACTTGGAAGAAAAGTTTATTTTGACTCAAGGTTGCAGAGGTTTCAGTCCAAGGCTGGTAGGCTCTATTGTTTCTGGGCCTATGATGAGGCAGACCATGGCAGCTAGGAAGGAGAGAGAGATGGGGGGGAAGGGTTGGACATGAAAAAGGCAAGCCCCCAGTACCCTACATCCTCCAAGTAGGCCCTATTTTCAAATAGCTCATTCAGCTATTGTGGCCTCATGATCCAATCACCTCTCAGTAGCCCCACCAACTGGAGACCAAGCCTTCAACACATGAGCCTTTGGGAACATTCAAGATCCAAACCATAACAGTAGCTAAAATTCTTTATAGGGTCTACTACATTAAGTAGTGATTTATTTGGGGCCAGCTATGGCAATGTGCTAACAGTGATGATCTGAAGTGGAAGGATTTTTGGAGATTTTAGGAAAAATTTGGATGAAGAAGCATGCAAAGGGAGTGAAAACAATGATTAAAAGCACAACGGAAATGAAAGCTAAGAATGGCTGAACTGTTTGATCTGAAAAAGCGGTCAGGAAGTAATTTAGAAACTGTTTTCAAATTTAGAAAAGAATGAAAAAAAAAAAAGAGTGACCGTCTGTTTACTCTCAGTGGTATGAATAAGCCCCAGAGCTAGTGATTCAATTAATAGCAAAAAGGATTTAAATTTAGGTTTCAGGAAGAAACACTGACTATAGTGCCTGATAGTTTAATGACCAATAATTAATAAGGACTAGACACTTTATTTCTGGAAAATTATTTACGATCAGGAAGTCTGACCATTTTCCTTCTCAAATTAGGGACTGTATATCTTGGAAGAGGCCTACAGCTGTACCACTGTGGCATCAGATCCTGTCAGATCTTGGAAGCTAAGCAGGATCTGGTTAGTACTTGGAAGGGATATGACCTGGGAACACGAGGTGCTGTAGGCTTGGGAGAAGTACCTGGCAACCCACTCCAAAAACACAATCAGCCATTGAAAACTCCTTGAATAGCAGAGAAGCACAGACAATAGTGGTTTGTCTGCTGTACAAAGGGTCACTGTGAATCAGACACTGACTTAATGGTACCTAACAACAACAACAACATAGCTTGGAGGATAGTAGCTAACTGGTATACTATCCATAAAGGTCCTCCTAGTCTAAGTGTCCCTTCACTTTGATATTTTTATTTTTAAAGATGAACTTTCAGGAATCATTATCACTTTGATTCCTTGTGGCTGAAGCAAGTTGAGTATATAGTGTGACAATATTTTCTTCAGGGTTGCAGTTTGAACATTACTAGGCTGAGCAAAGGGGGAGTCAAGTAAGGTGATGAGAATAGGAAATGTGAAGAAATATTTGCATGATACCAAAGTAAATAGTTCCTTAAATTTTGGATCCTAGCCACCTCTTTTGCCTCAGTTTAGACCTGGCTTTAATACTCAAAAACACTCCCCCATTTGTGTCACTATTATCTTCAAGTTTTTTCATGAAGCAAGCAAGATGATTCTAGAAATAGCAGATATGATCTGCTTGGCTGGGACACTTGAGTTTCTGTTGATCAATTAAAGGGATCTGATTAATCTGGCTTCAGAGGAAAGAAGACTTTGGATGAAACAGTCTTTGGAATCATTTTGCTCCAGGAATGTGGACACAGACTCAGACTTTTAGGGGCAGAAGATGAACTGAGAGGGTCCATGTAGACTTCAGCTCCCTCCACTGCTCTGGAGGAGCATTTTTCTAGACATTATAAGAACATGCCTCCTGCAGAGTGTCCCAAGTAGTACTTGCAGGCAACTTGACTCAAGTTCATCCATTCTTCTGCTGATATACTTCCATTTCTGAGGCAGAGAAGAACCTCTGACCTGATAACATACTGCTTTCTGTCACTCCTTGTCTTTATGCTTTAATTTTTCTTCTGAACACAAATTAAGACTAAGGAAGTTCAAATAATTGCCAATTTTCTCCATTTTCAGTTAGCCCGGTATAGACAGAGATTTTGTCTGTTTTGTTCAGTGCGGCATTTGCTGGCACTGAATAACTATTCAACAAATGCTAAAAGAGAAAAGCAAATGAATAATGCATTTTTCTGAGATCACTGGTTCTCAAAATGGATGGCAGTAAGAGTCATGTAAGGAGAGGTAACAGAAGTGGAAGAGGCAGATTTCCAGATCCATTCCTCTAAATCAATGGTACTCAACCAGGTCACTCTCCCCAGGAAGCAGACTTTATGACAGAGATTTGCATGCAGGAAGGTTATTGGGAACATTTGGTAATGTCTAGAGATATTTTTGATTCTCATTATATGTGTATATCTCTATATATGTGTCTATGCTCTTGGGATCTCATGGGTTGAAATCCAATGAAACACTGGTTAGCCCCGCAAGGAATTATCCAGTCCCAAATGTAAGTAGGGCCAAAATAGAGAAACCTTGACTAGGCTCTAATTCAGTAGGTAAAACCGGGACATTGCATTTTGTGTTTCTAATAGGTGCTCTTTACATTCTGATACAAATGATTCATGGACTCTCAAAATGTCAACTTGTTCTTTGAGCAATTATTTTATTTCTCTGTGATCCATCACAAGAGAAAATTATTAGATATATGGAACATTCAGTTAAAGTGTTCAGTATTTTGTACCAATAGATGTGATTCTTGTTGATCTGAAATACATACAGAAAATGAACTTCACAGAACACCAGCATGACTTCCTATTACTGGTGAAAAGCAAGCCAGGGTTAACACCCTCCCCATCTAGACAAGTCTGAAAGACTTGTCGGCTCCATTGTCAAGGCATCTTACTGTCAAGGCGTCTTACTATACAATTACAGCATGCAGTCTGCTTCAGTGTCCCACAAAAGAAAAGTACTGTAGCAGATAACTGCTTCCAGGATCCCTGCTGTCAGAGAAAATAAGCAACTTATGACTTCTCCCTGGTGCTGCTACAGAGCATTTTCAATGGTACCTATTGTGACTTCTGTCAGGTGTTATATGTTTTTTCTGTCTGGTAAATGGTCCAGCTAACTGTTGACTTTATCTTAGGTCATGTCGTTTTGATTCCTGCATGAAGTTACTGTTGGAGAACAAATCTTTCTCTTTCCCTTCTACAAAACTTAATATTACATTCAACATGCGAACAGCTACTAAGTCGTTTTCTTGGAACAGAATAACATCTGTATGTGCAGATGGGTGCAAGTGTGCATGTGTGTGCAACACATAACCTAAGCCACTGATGAGGTGTTTGTCTCTTTGTTCCTCCAATACCACAGTCTCAATAATAACACTTTCAACTGTTGCTTTGCAATATTTAAAACTACAGCCTCCCCAATGACTCAAGCTAGGCACTGCTACTCCTCCTTCATCTTTAATTCTTGATAAAGTTGTTTCTACCGCCATTCATATCCCTTCCCTACTCATCCTCTCTGCTCTAGTTTTGCCCTTGAAAATTTTGTTTCCCAAATTTCAGCTGTCTTCTCTTTAGTTTCCCTTTTGCTTTGTTTCTCAAATACCTTCTAATCTACCTTCCCAAACACATCTGGTTTTCTTTTGGAAACAACTCTCACTGTGCTGTCCTATACGTATGATCCATAAATGACTCCCTAATACATATGGAAATAAATCCAAATTCCCATTTGAAAATTAAGACCCTTCATAATCTGGGCCCCACTACCCCCCTGCCACATCACAAATTGCTTCTTTAGTATTCTAATGAAATTGTACAACTTACCTTGATAAAGCACATTCTTTCACATTTCTGATTTTATTGAATTTTTCCTTTTACATGGAGTGTATAGCATTTCCTTCTTTCTCCTTAAACAGTTATTAATACTGAGGGATAAATCTTAAATTATGAAACATCTAAAAAGTTGTCCTTGATCTTCCTGGAGCAGGTACAACAGGTCACTCTCCCCAGGAAGCAGACTTTAAGACAGAGATTTGCATGCAGGAAGGTTATTGGGACATGCTCTTAGGATCAATCCCGTGTAGGGAAGAGGGCAGAAAGTAGGCAGGATTGTTCAGAGAGAAGTTGAGCCATGATGAGGTTACAGTTAAGAAGGTCTTAGGTAACCCTGCAGGGAGCTCTGGACCTGACATGACTCTTCAGAGTTGTCCTGAACTGGGGACAATGAGTTGTCATAATACTTTAATAATGTCAAGTCCTGTAGGTGGATTGCCTCAGGAAGGGACGCAACATGTGGCCAGGCCCAGGACAAGCTGTAAAGGAAGACTCCCTACTAGCTGTGGATAACCCATACTTTATCAGCTGAGAGAATAAGAATTTGAGTTTTAAAGGCAGGGGCTAGGAGGATCTGGATGTGGGGCCCATAGTATCTACTGTGCCAGAGGCATTCATACTCTCCTTTTATACCTTTATTATAGAACTTGGCAGCTTGCACAGTGACTATTTGTTTACATTTTATGTTTACTAATCTAAATTAATGTTTTTAAAAGGAGTATATTTGGAAATTGGGCTCATGGATTAGGAGGGGAAATATGTACCCCAGTGTACTAAAGTTAGATTGTACTAGCTCTTCCTCATTAACTTTTTATGTAATCAATGGGTAGCATTGACATACATATTCAATTCTTAATTTTAAATGAGATTGGGTTCTTTTTCTTTATAATTAAAATAATGTGATTAATATTCCACAAAGCTTTCAATAGGCAATATTTATGTTGCTCATTAATAAAGGACTTGCCTCTTTTAAAAACATCAATAACATACCACTGTGTACTTTATGATAGAGCCAAACCTTGTAATATAAAAATTCTAACAAATGAGTGGAAAATAATAATAGATGAAAATTATTTGTTTCCCCAAACTACCAAGGCTCAGCTGCAAAGAGAACAAGTTTAATATTTACTTTAGTCTCTGGTAACATACTTAGATTCACTTTTACTTCTGGAAGAAAATATTATTAGAATATCAATTATTAGAATATTGAAACAAAAAAGCTGTGACCTTTTTATGTAGCTCATTTAGTTCTATTCATTAGATGATAAAATATAATTAGTTCATCATTATGAATGAAATGATTCAGAAATGCAATAGAGGGAGTTTTCATAACAATATATTTAGTGTAGCAGAGAATTATTTATTCACTGTTTATACTATTAATGATGAGTTAGTTGATGTCAACATTAAAACTTCATCTTGAACATTGCCTGCCTTCTCTTTAACTTGCAACTTAAAAGTTAAATTCTAGATATTTTATCCCTAATCGTTACTTGTCTTATTCTTTCATCTGCAAGAACATAATTTTTTTCTCACTCATCATTCAAGGCATATTAAAAGTTATGCAGATACAAGCCACAACTATTTACAGAATTTTTCAGTTTTAGGTAAGTGATCACGTAATGGTTAGTTACAAAAGTGTTTATGGTATGAGACTCAGAAATAATTTCACAACCCTAGTGTCTGATTTATTTTCTGTTGCTAATAATACAGTACCATAGACTGCATAAGTTATGAAGAAAAGAAGGTCATTTTGGCCAAAGTTCTGACCAAATACTAGGGACTGCATTTGGTGATGGCCGTCTTGCTGACAGATTCCTCAGGCAGTGCAGGGTACCACATGTGACACCTACCCACACTGGCTTTTATAAAGGACCCACTTGAGGTAACGCATTAACTGATTAATCTATTGATCACATGAATGGATTAATCCACTTATGGAGAAAAGACTGAATTACCTCTTTAGTGTCCTGCCTGGTCCCACCTCTTTAACATGAAAATTAAATTTCAACATGAGTTTTACAGGGAGCAAGCCATATTCAAACGATAGCACCAAGGAAGACTGGGAGCCACCAGACACTGGAAAAGGCAAAGGAGGTTTCTTTCCTACAGACTTCCAAGGGAATTTGGCTCTGATAATACCTTGACACCTTGATTTTGTACTCTGGCCTCCAGAACCTTGAGAAATGAAATTTCTGTTTCTTAAGTCATGACTGGGGTTTAGCTCAGTTGGTAAAGTGCTGGGCTACACTCTCTGAGGACTGGGATTCAACCTCTAGCACTGCAAAAAATGCAAGAGAGACTTGGCAATCCACTTCTGAAGTGATCCTGAAACAATCAGCCATTAAAACTCCTATGAGGGTCACTATAAGTGGAACCCAACTTGATGGCACCTAACAACAAGGGAACTCATAGATTTTTACTCCCTCCTGAAATATTACTTTTTAAGAAATGCATCAATTCTTATTTATACAATTTCCCCATCTAAGATATTTTAGCTGGTTAGTGCTTGCAAACTAGCCCAATGATAACAACCCTTAGCCTTCTAGATCCCAAAAATCAAATGTGTACCTCTAGAACCCCAAAGAACTAGAACAGGCTGGCATAAGGATGAAATTGAGCTGAGGCTTGTTAAAAAAATTTTCTAATTTTGTGTTGCCCCACTAATCCATCGTAAACATAAGATGGATTTTTCTCATACCAGAAGCATGGCTTAGTCACACTTGACAAAGGAATATTGTTATTTCCCAGGCCCTTCTGACTTTCATTTTATCCTGCTTTGCCAGAATAGTCTTTGTTTACACCTGTTTTCCCAGTTTTTCTGAAGAGTGCTGACTTTGCTCTAAAAATGGCTCAGATGTTAACAATTAATTTTATGGTCTCCATAATTTATTCTACATTTTGCTGTTATCTGCTCCTGGGAGGAGACTCTCCACCTCCTCCCAGTTCCTCGAGATAGTTGATCCAGATTATTTGCCTTATACAACTGTCTCTTGGTCACTATGAGACAGTTAAATGTAATTTATTTGACAAATCCCACTGACCCCCACACCTCATGGGGGCTGAATATGTATACTGTAGTTACAGCCTGTCAGTCACAGCATGCATCCACAGATTTCATGTTTGCTTGTTCCAAATCTATGAATGAGAACTCCCCAAGGGAAAGCTGCTGGATCAACATCCTGTACACCAGTATAACATAGTCCCACAAATCCTCTTTTCTCTCTCTTGCTCCCTTCCTGCTTGTGGAGCCTAGGTATCCAGAGAGCTCTCCCCTTCTCGTCTGCCCTATAAGGCAAGCTGCTCTTTTCTTTTGGTGATGTGTATGGAATACATTGCTTCTCTTACTCTGTATGTTTTGTGTGATGCCCCCTCTGTGTCTCACCTGACTGACACACTGAATCTGCACGTTTCTCATGATCAGGGCTCTCCTAAATGTGGCTATCTTGATAGGAATGAGTGGAACACAAGTCAGACAAGAGCCACAAGGGTGTCGACTCTTAGGAGTAAGTTTCCTGTGAGAAGCGTCCTGGTCATTGGTCAGACACATAGTCATTATGGAGCTCAGTCAGGAAAGGTAGAATTTATAGCCACTCGTCAGAGGGAGTTAAAAAAACAAATTGGTAGAAAAATATAAGACTCTGTGTTATTTATTTTAGAGATGAGGAAATTGGAATGTTATAGATAGACATCTTCCTGATAATCTGTGCTTTTGGCGAATATCCACCTGACGTCATCAATGATGTCCCTGGTTCTCTGCCCTCCTTTGAAACCAGCTTGATTTTCCAGTAGGTCCCTGTCTACATACTGCTGCAGTCACTTTTGAATGATCTTTAGTAAAATTTTGCTTGAGTATGATATCAATGATATTGTCTGACAGTTTTCACATTCAGTTGGATCCCATTTTTTTGGGAATAGGCACAAATATGGATCTCTTCCAGTCAGTTGGCCAAGTAGCTATTTTCCAAATCTGTTGGCATAAAAATGTTAACACCTCCAGTGCTGCATCTGTTTGTTGAAACATCTCTATTGGTATCCCATCAATTCCTGGAGCCTTGTGCTTTGCCAGTTCTTTCAAGGCAGCTTCCACTTCATCCTTCAATACCACTGGTTCCTCTTCATATGTAACCTCTTAAAATGGTTGGTCACCTACCAATTCTCTTTTGTATAATGACTCTGTATTCCTTCCATCTTCTTTTGCCAGAATTAGATGGACTAAATGTGAAAGAAAATAATGCAAATGTTTTTCATAATTACATTAAATTTATATATGAATTCAAGATAATTAACACATTAAATATATAATGTTTTCCAATTCAGTGGGCATAGCCTGTCATTCTCCTTATTTAAACCTACAGTTTCTTTTATTAGTGTTTTGTAATTTTTGGCAACATATCCTATGTGTGTTCTGTTAGAATTATGCCTATGTTTCATTTGGTTTGAATATATATATATATATATATACATATACATATATACATATATATACATATACATATATATACATATACATATATACATATATATACATATACATATATATACATATACATGTATATATATGTGTGTGCATGTGTGTATGTATATATATATATATATTCCATATATCTGGTATCCTGAAATATGGAAAACACACTTATTAGTTTTAGTTCTAGGACATGTCATAGATTTCTTGGAATTTTTTACTAGGTAATCATAACATTTGTGAGAAGGAACAGGTTCATTTTACCTCTTCCAATTTATTTCTTTTTCTTCCTTTACTATTTTGGCTAGTACTTTTAGCACAGTGCTCAACTGAGTAGAAAAATTGGATATTTTGGTTGTTGTCTCAACTTTCAAGGAAAATATTTAAGTCTTTACTATGAAGTAAGTGAATTAAGATGTGTTTCCTCTTGATATACTTTATTAGGTTAAGACAGTTCCCTTCTATT